>JADKLZ010000166.1:25980521-26013842 GCA_021533235.1 Biomphalaria straminea
CAGCGACAAAGAGAGTTTGTGTGATACACAAACTCAGAGGCGGCCCCTGTTGAGAGATCAAAGCACGGAAGATGTATATTTCTGTCGTTTATCTTTGATATAATTTTTTTTTAAAATGAACTTTTAGCAGCGACAAATAGAGTTTGTGTGATATACAAACTCAGAGGCTGCCCCCGTTGAGAGATCAAAGCGGATCTGATAGGGATCTGACTCCTACGGGGGCCGCCTCTGAGTTTGTGTATCACACAAACTCTCTTTGTAATCTTGTTTATTTTAATTTTAAAAAGGATGTAATTTTACGTTGGCTATGGGGTAGGCAATAGCTGTAATCCATTAATACTGATTTCTTTTCGAAAAATCCTTGGCTTACCTTAAGGCGCTGAGTCCACCCAGCTCTAATGGGTACCTGACATTAGTTGGGGCAAAGTAAAAGCGGTTGGTCATTGTGCTGGCCACATGACCCCCTCGTTAACTGTAAGCTACAGAATCAGATGACATCATCTGCCCTATAGACCACAAGGTCTGAAAGGGGAACCATTTTTTTTTTCTTTACCCTAAGCAATGAGGGGTAATTCTGAATTTAAAAAATTCTATAAAAAATGTTGAAAAAATAAAAATTTAGGAATACTAATAAATATATAAACAAAAAAAAATATGTTTAGGTAAAATAAAAAATATTTTTAATATTAAATATAAAAAAGGAAAGATGTAAAAAAGTAAAAAAAAATAATGGGGGAGGATGAGGTTATTGTTAATTATCTCTAATTAAAAGACATAAAGATTGTTAAGTAATATCTGGTAAATAATTACTTTGAACATTTAATAAATATAAGTCAAGAAAACTTAGAAAATAAAAATGACAATTTTTTCATCTTTCTTTTCCAATGGTTAAAAAAAATCGTTGACTATTTTTTTAGGATTTTTTGTGTCATCATTAAACACAAAAAAATATTTTAAATATAAAGGATAGTATACAAATATACTATGTAACTCTTAAATTAGTAACTGATTTAAATGAAATCAAAGACAAAAAAAAATGTTTTTTTCACTCATGTAAATCATTCTTTCTATAATAGTCATGTTTTTGAAATTTCCAGAAATTGTTTAAAAATCTTTCTGGGAAACATCCAACTGGTTCTAATAAAAGGTTAAATGTTTGGCTACCTGTTACATTTTCATGGGACTCTAGTGAACTAAGTCTTGGCCATCAGATAATGTGCTCTTCATTTCCTTGGAGTTCAAGCCAAAACTCTCTTCAGCCAGGTCAGAGTCAGAACAATGGTCCACAACCACTGGACTGCTTTCTGTCAGATCCTGGCCTAGTACGTTGGCTGTCAGGAGGTCAACCTGGTTGGTCATGGCGGAGATGCTTTCCGGGGTGTGGGGGACTTGGTTGTTGGTGACTAGGAGAGGGTCAACAATGACCACTTTGTTACCGCTCGGGTGCTTGTTGGCAGTGGAAGCTGGTGTAGCGATGATGTTATTGCTGGTGACACGCTGGCGAGCTCTATCCTGTAGTTTCTGGTTCAATTCTCTGATCCTGTCTTCCATCTGAAACAGTTAAGGAAAGAATAAAATATTTAGCCATATTAAGTAATTTTAAATTTATGGCCTTATCACAAGGTCCTCAGTGCTCGATATTCCTTCCTTCATGGAACAGTATCAGGAAAAAAAAGGCGAGGCAGACATAAAGCACTGGGAAGACAACATCAAAGAATGGGCATGCCTGTCACTAGAAGAGATTCTATTTAAGGTAAAAGACGGAAATAAAGGAATACAGTCAATAGATCATGTGTAGCACCCCAACGGTTTAGCAGAGTAAAGGATAGGTGAAGGTAACTTAAGAAGAATAGAAATTGTGATGGAAAGAACAAAGATATATTTTAAGTTTAGAAAAACTAAATATTTATACATAGAAGTAAACGAATCAAAGAATCCTTAATATGTTGAAAGGTAAATATATATTTAACTAATTAAATAATTTGTAAAATGACACTGAAATAGTATGAAAACTATCAACGTCCAAGGGAATATCCATTTAATATTTTAGACAATAACGTTTTACCTCAGCAATTTGTTTTTTAAGTTGCTCGTTCTCTCCCAACATTTTCTGGTGTCTTTCTTCTTCCTCTCGGCTGACCAGAGAGTCTGTCAAGCTTTTCACCTCCTGACCCTCTCTCTGTGGGTTCTGAATTATCTCCATCATCTACACAAGTCAATGACAACAAAGTTATAGTATTATATATCTCACTGTTCTGATTCATATCCAGCATTCCCATAAGTTTAATAAAAAAAACAACAACAAAGTACTTTCATTATGGATCACTAATGTTTTTAAATTATCTACATTTTTTCTACCATAAAATGAATGAATAATAAGTTTGTACATGTTTCTCTTAATTTATCACATTATTGTGTTCGTTGCTGAAAATGAGTTACATGGGTCACCATCTCAGTTAGCCAAAGACAGTCGCATTAGCCTGAGTGAAAGAACTGAGCAATTTTTAGTTGAAAATAGAATTGAATTCTAATATTTGATGACACATCAATATTAAAAGGAAATAGCTGGATTCTTAAAGTTGGGAAAATTTCTATTGCATCTCATGTTGTTGCGATCTTGTGGTACGATGGTGAACTAATCTGAACAATAATTTGTGCAGACTTGATGTTTTAGAGTGTGCATTTAAAGAGTTAAAGATCAGGCATTTTTACCTTAGGTACAAATATCAGCCCCATAGACAGGAAGCTGCACAGAATGATGGCAAGAGAGACAAAAGCAAAAGTAGCATCTTCCTGGTTGCCGATGATGAGAGAAATGGGAGCTGTGATGACACAGAGAACCTGTTGAAAAGAAACAAAAATGTTTCAGTTATTTTAACGTTTAAATACATTGTCCTCAAAGGTAATTTGATATATTTCATTCAATGTTAAGCCTTTGGAAGCCAAACTATTAACAACTTCTTTCTTTTTTGCATATTTATGACATTCTACATTATCAGCTTGTGAAGTACAATAGTGATGTATATTTTTCCAGTTCAGTTGCAATAATAAATTTCAGCAGTTTGTGATCTTGTGTAATACAAATTGACTTCAAATTGTATTAAGAACAAATTCAGGAATAAAGTCTAAAGTCATCTACATATGTGGAATGTATTTGTTCCCATGACCTCACAAAAATAATATGAAACCTATTTACACCTTGTTCTTGCTGAGATCTATGACAAACACATTATCCAGTAAATTTTGGTGCCCTTGGGCTAAGCCTTTGTCTTTCCATATTATTTTAAGTTTTGAAAGGGCTGCTGTGGACTGTGCTAATTAATGATATCATTGTTGATTTGAACTCAATAAATTCAATTAATGTTTTAAATTTTATAAACTTTAATTTTGTGCTTTATAAAAAAAAAAGCCTGGTGTTACGTTCGTAGTGCAACATGGTGCGAATGAAAAAGGTGCGAATTTGTGTAATGAAAGGAAGGGAGGTTAAAAAGAGGAAGTAGGGAGGAACTGACAAGAGACTAAAGGAAAATGGTTTTGTTTTGAGAACGTGAAATGTTAGTAAAGTATATATATATCAAAAACCCTGAGTGTTATTATTTTGAAGAGTCTTGTGTCGTAACACCTGGATTCTCCTAAAATTCTATGCCAAAGTAACATTTTCTGATTACAAACAAAAATGTTATTGAATTTTAATCATATCAGTGTAGAATGTACAAATATGAAAAAAAACTAGTCTGTCAGAAGGTGGGAAACAATTACAGAGAGAAAGAGTTAACAGCTACAAACAACTTTACCTACCACAACATTGTAAATACTCATGCCCACAAATCTAGAGTCATTGACTTGCTTCAGTTTAACGCTGCGTGTCTCGTAGGCCAAGAAAATACCAAAGATGAGCAGTATACCTTTGTAGCCAAACAGGACACCTGAGTTAGATGTAAATAGTTTTCATAAATAAATAAAAAGCATAAAACACTGTCAATGGATCATTTATGAACAGTATCATTTATTCAGTCTGCAATATGTTTACAGCATCTATATAGATTTGTGTTAAATGGAATGTATATGCCTTAATGGAATCTAATTTAAAAAAAAACAATGTGGCCATGTTGTTTCTATACCCACACCCTCTCTTTCTTTTATTGCAAAGTTTGTCAAATAAGCCTTATGTTAAATGGATAGTCTACAGAGGTGGATAGATTTCCTATATATTTGAAGGTTAATGCTGGTCACAATTTCAATAAACTCTTTGATTTTTTTTTCGTTCAGACTGACATTTGTGTTGTTACTAAATCCCAACACTGAGAATCTAGAATGCATTTGATTTTCCATGAACAGCTTTCATGTTTCATTTTGGTGATACACATTCTTTACAATGCAATTATTTAACTTTAATTAAAATAACTTCTAATAACTTGTCCTAAAATGTAAAAAAAAGTTCCTCTTTCAGACCTTGTGGTCTATAGGGCAGACAATGTAAAGGTCATCTGTTTCTGTGGCCTACGGTTAACGAGGTACCATGTGGCCAGCACAACGACCAACTGCCTTTACTTTTCCCCAACTAATGTCAGGTACTCATTAGAGCTGAGTGGACTCAGAGATGCCCAAAGATCCCAAAATTAAAGATCCCAGTCTTCAGGAGGATTCAAACCCTCAACCCCTGATTTGAAAGCCAAGTGCTTTGCTGTTCAGGCACCGTGCCTTTTTGTCTAACATTACTAGATAGTTTTTTAAACTAACTTACTAACATCAATTAATTCCTTAGACCAAGAGATAAATTTATTTAGGCATTAGCTATTTCTTTCCCCCTCTATATTGCTACTGGTAACATTTCATAGTAGGCAGATACATGAGACTAAAAAATACTCACCAAGCCAAATGTTTAGATTCTCAGAGTGGCAGTGCTCAAGCTGAGGTCTTAGTTCAATGTCATCTTCTGTGTTGGTGGGCTGAATGCGGGCAAAAGTTTCAAGTTTTCTCTGTAGTGGATCCAGAACCTGCCAAGCTGTGAGAACACCTATATCGAGCAGGATGAGAATGCCTAGTACAGTGAACAGTTCCCAAATCTGGACAATCTGAAGATTGGATGAAAATTTACTTTGTTATTTAAGAGATAATGTCAATTTTAATTTCTATTGTCGAGCATGGTTAACATGGGTGAAATAGTGAAATGCCTATCAATCTTTACTTTATAAATATAAAACAAGTGTCAATTTCCATTAAAGCTGAGAATCTCAGAAAAATCATAAGATCTAGAAATTATAAAATACTCTGTTAACTGTGTTTACCAAGATATGTTTGCTAGTCAAGCAATTTACCATTCAGCCATCACGGTAGGTTATTTAAAAAAAATTAACAAAGAGCCCAAAGTTTGTTCATACTTTTACAAGTGACATACAAAATAAGTTTGTTGAAAAGAAAAATCCCTAAGAAAATGGGTCTTCTTATTCAAATAATGATTTCAAATCAAGTCTTTAAGTACATTTTCAAGTCCACCACTTCTACCACAATAGTTCACTAACATCAATAGTTGGTAAGTTGACATCAGTAAATTTTACTTCAAAATGTATCTATTAATTTGTGTTAAAGTGCAAAGTGCTTGGTTAGTTGAAGAGCTTGTAACTAGGCCAGTAAACAATGCAGCAAAATAAAATTTCCTTTTGAAACCAGTGGTCCTAAGTGTAGATGGTGAAGACTATATATTTCTGTCACCAACAGTCAATGAGGAAATGATACAATCAGCACAAAGACTATCAAATTCTCAAAATACTTTCACCTATGTATGTTACATATCCATTGACAAAATTAATTTCTTGACAACTGCTGCAATTTTTGGTAAGGAAATAAAGCATAAGTGTAATACTGATTTAAGAAACATAAAATACAATTTTACACCAAACTTAAATGTCCTATTTCAAATTTTACAAAGATAATACTGAAAGTCATCTATGAAACTTAATATGAATATTAACCCTTTGCATGTGGTAGTTTAGCCTCCAAACACTAGGATTATAATTCAATTTTAAAAAATGCTCACCACTTTAAGAGATAAAGAAACATAAAATACAATTTTACACCAAACTTAAATAAATTTTACAAGATAGCAGCAGTGAAACTCATCTATCAAACTTTCGCTACACAGGATCTGTCTGAAATACTAATAAAACAAGAAATTAGGTAAAGTTGAAAAGTTTAAGAAATGTCTAGTTTTCAACATCACTTACTGCTCTATCTTTCTTCCTGGTTGTGGTCAGCTGATGAACTGTCCAGATTTTGGAAAACATTGAGCCGTAGCTAAGTGTAAACCCAAGAGACAACAACCAAGCTCGAACCTTTGGACAAAAAAAGCAAAGCATGAATCAGTTGCATTGCATTCAACACAAAGTCAAGATTTAACATAAAACACCAAAAATTTGAATAACAACAAAGTAAATTTCTGACAAACTGCTGACCTGGCAGACTACAGGATAGTGATAATCCGGTACAAACTTGCCGTCCAGTCCAAGCAGGACAATACAGCTAAGACAGATCATGCAGCCAACTACTGTTAAATTGTTGATAGCTGGCTGAGAAAAGGCCACACACCTACAAGAGAGAATAGCTCAACACTGAACATTAAATGAATAAAAAAAAAAGCTAATTTTGAACATAATGCAATCTACTATGGTGCTTATTGAAGTTCACCAAAAAATTCTGGAAATCTTTTTTTTTGCAAATTGATTTTGTTTGGAAGATTAAAAAATCATCATTTTGATTAATTAGAAAACACATTGAAACAAAAATTTATAATGATTAATTATCATCAAAAACTGTTACAAAAATTTTGAAGTTTTTTTAAGATAATTAAGTAATATTTAAGATTATCAAATATAAAACAATTAACATATAGCCAAATAAACTAAAAGGTTTTTGAAGTAATACAAAATTTAGGTCTAACATAATGTAATTCCAAAAGAAATAATAATGTAAACATGTGGCTAAGCCTTTCTGTCTGGTTAGCACTACCATCTCAAAACCAATCATAGGACTGCAATCAAGGCAGTGTTTAAACACTGGAGTGCATTATAGCTAAGTTGAATGTTCTTGTATTACTTTTCTAGGTTACTCATTTCCCTCATTACATTTGGCAGAATTCTTTTTTAGACTAAAATGTCTATAGTGCAGAATAAATTGAAGATGGCTTTGATGAGAAAAATAATGTACTGGTCTAATTTAATTTTTCTCTGATTTGTATTTAATCGATGCTTTTTATTATTCAATTTTTTTTTATTGTGTGTATTAACTCGACAATTTGAGATACAATAGCTATGGGCTGATCACCCCCCTCCAAAAAAACAGTTAAATGTATCAAAATGCAAAATGTCTCAAATGCAATTATAATACAATGTAGTTTTAAACTATTGGTTTTTAAATATTCTGAAAGCCTGCCACTCAAAGTAATGGAAAATAGCAGGTTAAATGAAGTTTTTAAGCTATTTTTTTTCAGTAATAAAAAAAAATAAATAAACTCACTGTCTGTTTCTGTTGATGTGGTTAAAAATCAGACATAGTATCCCAGCAAGAATCCCAACACCTGCCAAGCCACACATTGAAAAGTATAATGTATGTGAAACCACTCGAAGGTCATCTATTACTTGGGTGTGGTCAGGAGGTGGTCGGCCACCTAAGATAAGGAAAAAAAAAATGTTATGACTTTGTTAGGCTCTGCATGGGCTGACAATTAAACATTTCTGTAACCATTAGATAAAACAGTATGACACCTAATTTTTCTTACATAATATAAATAAAAAATACAAGAATTGAATAATAATAATAATAGTAATAGAGCTATACTTTAGTTAAACCAAATAACTGATATGAATTTGTTTAAAAAACTTAATAGGAGCTACACCAGTGTGATAATGTTAGTAAATGAATTAAGTATCTGCAACAGACCTAGCCATTTTTCTTTTCTATACCAAGTTAGATTGTCAGCTGCTGCATCATAGACTCCAAGCTTCACATAGGACCCATCTGAAAAAAAAAATTATTAATATAAAAAATGTTATTTAACATTAATTTTATTAAGACTATAAGAAAATACTATTAATAGTGATGCAACTCATACAAATTCAATACAAAATGACAACAGCTATGCATGACAATAAATCTTGTACATAATCTTTGAATAGAACTGAAGCAGTAGTTTGATACTTGGTGTTCTCTTGTGTAATAAGTGTTTAAGGTAGTAAATCAATAGATCTATGCAAGAAGTTATAAAGGGGCAAATCAGTAGATCTATGCAAAAAGGAACAAATTAGTTGCTCTACCATAATGTTACAAAAAAAAAAAGAAATTTCAGCTTACTTTTTTTTATAAGTTAGAATAATTGTTTCATTTCAAAAACATATGTATAACTTTTCTATTTATGACGATCTAAAAACCTTACTTATGAACTGTTCAATTTGTGTCCATGCAATACGATCTCCTTTAGCAGAAAATGCCACATTCCCAGAGATTCCAAGAAATTTGGTGGAGTTCATAGCACTATATATGGCATTGGTGATATTTTCATTGTAATAATCAAAGTCTTCCAGTTTCATGTTTCTCTCTGCTAATCTGTAACAAAAAAATACAACAATGCACAGCATGACCTAATGATCTACAGCACTTTAAAATTCTATTTTCTAGTAGACTATTGTTCTTGTAAAAAACTAGAACTTCTATGGCATTATTCTGCAGCAAAACTGATATGTTACTCAGACACAGTTCTGTGATAATGTATTCATGCTGTCATATTAAGATTCCAGATCTACTATCACTAATGCAGTCATCAAGAAGGCTTGTATAAATAAACTAAAGACTATAAAGATCTATTTTGGAAATGCAGTTTTAGTACTGGTATTAAAAGTTTATGAGGTAGGCCTATGTATCAGTTTCATCCTTGAAATACATCCCTTTAATACATATTTTATTTAGTAAAATAGTGCAGCAAATACTTAGAGGAATGAAAAAAACACAAGATAAGTATGATGTCCATGAAAAGAAACAGCCAGAAAGTTAGACAGTGGTTATTGTCACTCTAGGTCAACATAGTTTTTATTTGGTTTTTGGTTTTATATAAGCACTATCAACTGAATTTTTAACGAAATAATTAATGATTTAATGTAAAGTAAAAAAAAATCCCCTTTCAAACCCTGTGATCTATAGGGCAGATGATGTAAAGATCATCTGTTTCTGTGGCCCATTGTTTACAAGGGTGTCATGTGGCCAGCATAACAACCAACTGCCTTTACTTTTCTCCAACTAATGATAGGAACCAAGCTGGGTGGACTCGGAACCACCCTAAGGATCCCAAAATTCAAAATCCAAGTCTTTACTAGGATTAAAACCCTGGACCCCGGTTTTCATTTCTTTATTATAATTTTCACAGTATCCTATATAGAGAGAGTGTGTGTGTGTATAAGGGGTTGTTCATAGCATATTTATATTTACTGCCTTTATTATACAAACAAACTAATGTCACATAAATATTTCCTTTCAATTAAAACATTAATTATACTCACTGAGCCACAGTTTTGTTAAAAGCAAAAGCAACAGCCCACACAGCATCATAAGCCAGAGGAGCCTCGGGATAGCCAGTGACCAGACTTGTGTCTGACGTGTTTAATATTTTGTTCAGTCTTTGGGTGAACTGTTGAGCTGTCTAAAATAAGACAACAATTTTACAACATAATTGAATAACAATAAATATGAAATAAGTAATACATTTAAATGAGAATGTACAAAGATCATCTCAGATATTTTGAGCTGTGAATGACAATTAAGTGACAAAGCACAAAGTTTTTAAACTAATAGCAATAAGTTTGATTTGTAGAGAAGCCTATGTTGCTTTTTTTTTTTTCTTCTTTTTTTTTTTTAATTTCTGGACATTTCTCAGTCTCCCCTCTTTTGTTCAAAATGTACTACATTTATTGAGGAAAGTTAAGAAACATGTTTTTATTTGTTATATTTTTGCCCAAATGCACTTTGACCAAATAAATAAAATTAATATTTTCTGCATGAAGAAATTCCAGCATTCTCATATTATGTGCTATTTCTAACACAGATTTAATGATGAAATTTTATGGCCAAGTGATTAACAATAATTAATAAAAAAAAAATACCCATGTACAAGTTTTTAATTTCTGTCTATTATTGTTATTAAATTAACTGAATTAATATAACCATTAATGTAATGTAGGTCTATTTTTTTAAATTCATACAATTTTCACAGGATCATGTTAACATCATATATATTTTTTAAACCATTTATTAGCATCCCAAAAAGTTGACTGATATGATAATTCTAGATTGACACAAAATTTTAATTATTAATAAAGACGTAATATTGCAAGATAAATACTTCTTAAAATTCTTCTTCACTGGTTGCTGTAAAAGATTTTTTGAAGAAAAAGACTTGATGTTATATATTGTCTTTGAAAAATCAGAAAATTTTAAAAAATCTAATAACCTTTGCAATTTGAAACATAAGAAATGCATGGCTTCTGAAGGTCTAGCTTGCACCTTTAAAAAGAGCTATTGCAAATCTTGGGATCATTGAGGCTACTCTCTGAACTTACCATTCCAACATCAGTCATTGTTGGTTCCTGGTGGATCATTACAGCCTCTGTGGTGAAGTGACCTTCCAGGGCTTCCTCCAGCTGTTCTATAGTACAGTTGTGCCTGTCATCTTTGACCTTGTACCAATTGTCAGGGTACCAACCAATGATAAACCAGACATGTTTTTTACCATATAGTCGCTCTTTGTATGCCTGAATCAAAAGATACAATTAACAAACATTAAACTTCATATCCTATTGCTAATTTTAAATGCATTTGTATATACAAAGAATTTTCAGAATACAAGACAAGCTGTTATTAAGTCACATTTTTTTTTTAAAGAAGGAAAGGGAAGAAGGCACTGAATATTT
Source organism: Biomphalaria straminea (assembly GCA_021533235.1). Lineage (NCBI taxonomy): Eukaryota > Metazoa > Mollusca > Gastropoda > Planorbidae > Biomphalaria > Biomphalaria straminea. Next base: position 25,991,474 of record JADKLZ010000166.1, read on the forward strand.
CCTCAGTCTACAGACTCCAGATCATCTATACTTCTGATGTGCAGCAAATACAAATAAAACTATATTATATTTATGTTTGGGAATAAAGTTACATGTTGTTGAACTAATAGGTCCAAATTCTGTATTTGCTCCTGAAAGATAACACATTTCCCTTTAAGTTTCAAAAATCAGAAGTAAGATTGAATTATAACCATTGCTTATTTGAAAGTAGTAAATAAATAAATTATGCTGATGTTTATAGATACTGGTATTTGTATATTATCATTTTAAAATCAAAACATGATTTAATTAAATTAAAATGATCAGTAACTCCTAACATGCTATTTAAAAGAATACTTAAGGTTTGATTTGTTGTTTTTTTGGCACATTAGCACTTTTTTATGCCATGCCCTTTAATTTTTAAGGGTGTTCTTTCTCCACAGTGTAAATACAAAGAGGATGCCAAAAACTATACAAGTTACAATTTAAGTTTAAATCAGCTTATTTATAGTTAGAATTTTTAAAAATTTAGTTTTAGTTAAAAAAAAAACGGTTTAAAATATATGCATATATACTTTCAGTCTTTCTCCCAAATTAACTCACTCAAATTGAAGCAGTCAGTTCCACTTCCCTAATAAAACCCAGTAATTTCCCAGAATCTACGCTGTCATACAGAGTTCTGAGTTTATTCATGTTTGAATGTTTCCCTCTAATATCCTGGTAGCTGAGGCAACCAAGGAGGATATGCTCTACAATGAGGTCACAGTTACAATTATTAAACAGTGGGGGCCCCTCTCTTCTTAGTAAAGGAGTGTGTAATGTATGTGTGCCTAATCCTAAGTCTGGACTTGGTAATAATTTCACATCATGTTAGACCTTGATATCAGAGCTGTGGCCTCACACTCACCTCAATTCGTTTCAATTTATGGTGTGTTTCTGTGCTCTTCCATAAAGCCTGACACTCTTGGTAAGAGACAGAAGTTATGCCCAGTATAAGGTCTGAGTAGGAAATTTAATATAAGGTCCAAATCCTAGCCGAGGAAGGGGGGTACTTTCTACATTGAGAATCACGTCTCTAGAACTCACCTGACAAAATACTCTTCTAGCCATATCTTCATAAAACACACCAACAATAATTCTTGCGTCTTGTCTCTGGGATAAACACACAAAAGACACTTCATTACATGGAAAAAAACTTTTTTTTTTTCAAAATTATCATTGCATTCTTGTGATTATTTCTTAGTTAATTAAGCAACATAATATATTAATATAAATATATTTCTTAGCATAATTTTGTAACATTACCTTAAGGTTTCGCACAGCATTGGTTGGATCAGTCAGAAAACTTTGTCGAACTGCAATATCAATGCCAGCCTCTTTAACTCTCTGTTCTAAATCTTCTATTGTCTGAGAAAAAAAAAATTAATATTAAAATACATTTAATCGCTTTATTTTACTGAATAAACCAATAAAAAAAAATCCCATTAGTTCCAAAGTAGTCATGATAGGAAATGAATGACATTTGTAATACTCATGTTTCATATTAGTACTAATCTATCCAGCTATTTTGATGCTAAGCTCTAGGCTCTTTTACAATATGCATCATAGAAAAGTGGCATACAAAAAGTTGATTAAGATAGTAATTCATATAAGAACTATAGTCAACAGGTTTACTTCTCAACAAGTTTAAAATCAATTAACAATGAGATTCAGTGTAGATTTAGTGAAAGTATTGTTGTAACCCTGTTTCCGCACAACAATAATGGTGCGAATCTGTGCACTATTAGACACCGTTATGACAATAGTTGAAAACAGGAAGAGGGACTTCATGAAAAGATGGTTGTTGATATCGGCCTTGTTTTGTGATCTATTTTGATTAAACTTGTATTATTATTATTTTTCCTCGCCATTGAGTTGATTAATGTAAATTATTACATTAGTGTGAGAAGTGAGGATTATAGGCAACTCAACGGGAGGTGGGTAAGTAATGGCTTCTCCTGTTATGAAGAAGCTAGATCAACTCTTGGTGAAAGAAATTAAACAAGAGCTGCGGTATCAAAGTCTGAAGATTGGGGGTAATAAGGAGACACTTACAGCTAGGCTCCAACAGGCCCTGATTGAGGAAGAAGAAGACCCGGACAGTTATCAATTCGAGGTGGGGCCAGATATAACTGAACTCCTAGGTAGGATGCAGGAAAAGATGAATACACTTGATATATAGGGATTAGAACAATGCAGGACAAAATAGACACACTAGATACAGGGATCAGGACTGAATTAGTATCAGTGAACCAGAAAATAACGACAATTGAGGAAAAGATGAACCAGAGAGTCGACATAGTAGAAAAAGACATAGCAGAATTGAAGGTTCAGGTTAGAGAAGGGCTCAGCAAGGCGACGATGACTACTGCTGGATCAGTGTTACCTGAAGTGCCTGGAAAGATGAAACCTCCTGTATTTGATGGTTCCGTGTCCTGTTCCGTGTATAAGAAACAATTTGACGCAGGGCACAACGCAGATGGCTTCATCGAGATGGCAAGATAAGATAATTGTGGCCCCAATCAATAGACCTCTGCCTGCATCAACTAACCTCCACAGCTCTTGTCATGAGGTCGATTTTGTTCGGGACGGACTAATCTGAGAAGGGGGCAATGTTGTAACCCTGTTTCCGCACCACCATAATGGTGCGAATCTGTGCACTATTAGACACCTTTATGACAATAGTTGAAAACAGGAAGAGGGACTTAATGAAAAGATGGTTGTTGATATTGGCCTTGTTTTGTGATCTATTTTGATTAAACTTGTAGTATTATTGTTTTTTCTCGCCGTTGAGTTGATTAATGTAAATTATTACAGTATCTTGATTGAGGAATTTGTTTATATTGCACAGAAAACTGAGCCTGCTCTAGTAGGTTAAAGTAACTATAAAAAAACTTACAGATGTAAAAAGTTCTTGAGTTTCTTGTATTGTTGAGATTCTATGCCAATTGAATTTTTTGAAAACTTTCACTCGGATCGGATTATGAAGAGTAGCAGAAGGGTGTGTGCGAAAAAAAGTAGGGAATCTTTCCCTGTTGGAAAGTGCTGGAGAGCTTCCACCATAAGAGAGCTAAATTTAAAAATAAAATCAGTTAAATGTTTAATATTAGAATGATAACATAGAAAGCCAGTGTATTTTTATTTATGTAAAAAAAATTAAGATAATGCAACATCAGGCAATAAAAAATTTAATACAGTAAATCAATGTTAATATTTTCAATGGGACCTTACACCATCTGCCCCATAGATCGCAAGGTCTAAAAGGGGAACTTTACTCTTTATGTTATCATCAATGTCAATTGAATAAAAAAAAAATAATTTAGGCATTGAAAATATTGTTACAACTTCAGTGGCGGACTGAATGGTTAATGTATGAGACCCACTGGCACACAGACTTTATGCGCATCACACAGGTCAACCAACTGGTGTCCCTAGTGTGACCTGTGCTCTGCGCATGACCCGAGCTTTAACAGATGAGGGCTATGTGTTATCTGTGTGTTAGAGACAGAGTTGCAGTCCAGCAGAACAGAAAGCTTAGAGGACTGGTGTTAGAATAAGTGTTTGAAAATGTAGCATATGCGCGATAGAGAGACTGTTGTGTTAGTTAGTTGTATTGTTCTTAAGCATTTGTAGTTAGTGGCGCCAATTGTGTCGTATTGGCTGTGTTGATGTGTTTGTTATTAAACCGCCACTGTGTATGGAAGCTCTTGTTGTTAAGTTCTTGAGTTAGATGTGCTGTAGTGTTGTTAAGCAGTGTTTGCAGAAGGCCTGATTAGTGAAGTTCGTTACAATATGTTATTTTTTATTTCACTAGGATTATGAATATATATATATTAACTCTTTCCCTCCTAATCGACGATACTATCGTTGATTTCACTAGAATGTGGTAAATAATTATCAGGGTTAGTAGCATTTTTCCATGACAAAATTTTAGGAGATTTTAGGAGGTTTTTTATGAATGAAATGTATGATGTATACCGGTATTATATATATATATATATATATATATATATATAGGCCCTATATGCGTGTGTGTCCCGCCCATTTGTGTTGCAATGAAAGTTATTTTTTAAACAAGTAACAACTTGACTGTCATCCAGAAACCCGAAATGACCATTTTTTTTCCAAACAATTAGTAAAGAACAAAGGTAAAGACTATTAGTGAAGAATGGTTGCTATTACATTTTTTTTATACAAAAAAAATACTTAGAGATGCTTCCGTACCTTCTCGGTGTTGACAATGTACATTTTTAGTTGTGTATCTTATAGATGCTATAGTTATGGTAGGATCTTAAAAATCACATGGAAAGAAAAAGTGTGCAATACTGAGATCCTTGCACGAACAGGTATTCCCAGCATCTTTACAGCCCTCAGACAACGCCGCCTGCGCTGGCTTGGACATGTTCGCCGGATGGAGGACAATCGCATACCGAAAGTCATCCTCTACGGACAACTTGCGTCTGGCTCAAGAAAAACTGGTCGCCCCCACCTCCGTTACATAGATGTTATAAAACGCGACCTCAAATCAGTGAACATCAGTACTGACCAGTGGGAAGACATAGCTCTAGACCGCACCAGATGGAGAGAGACAGTGACCAAGAAGGCTATGGACAGCGAAAGAGCATGGGCCTCAGCTCTGGAAGAAAAGCGGACAACGCGGAAACTGGCCAACTCCTCTACCACTGTAGCGAAGTCCACCTTTACCTGCAATACTTGTGGACGGGAGTGTCTCTCCAAAATAGGGCTCCACAGCCACACGAGGAAGTGTGCGAGATGAACCATAGTCGTTCTACGACTGAAGGAGGCCAATGAATGAATGAATGAATGAGTTATGGTAGGCATTTAAGGTAATAATGTTTTATCTTGTTTATTAATTGTGCTTAAGTCCCCCTCATAAACAGGGTAATATACAGGCCTATTTGTATGTTTAGTTGACATTTGCTTACTAAATAATGGCTTTTGGATTAGGGGGGGGGGTTAGACCTATTAGTGTTTTGTTTTTACAAGCACAATTTTTTTCCCTGGCTTTTACAACCAAAATAACTCTGCGGACTTTTCATAGCTGTATGCGAAATATTTCCACTAAATTGGCTAAGTCTACAGTAGATTTAAACTCTTGATTAAGTCACTAAAATTCGCGGACTTTTTACCCCTGTGTGCAAATTATCTTCACTGAATCTAGCGTAAATCTAGACTCTAGATCTAAAATTAAGTCACCAAATTCGCGGTTGTATGCGAATTATCACGGACTATAGGCTACTGTAAATCTAAACTGTAGATCTAAGTCACTAAATTCGCGGACTTTTCGCGGCAAAAGGCGAATTATCTTCACTGAATATACAGTAGATCCTGTGGTCTAGACCTAAGTCACTAAAATTCGCGGACTTTTCACGGCTGTATGCGAATTATCACGGACTATACTGTAAATCTAAACTTTAGACCTAAGTCACTAAATTCGCGGACTTTTCGCGGCAATTGACGAATTATCTTCACTGAATATACAGTAGATCCTGTGGTCTAGACCTAAATCACTAAAATTCGCCGACTTTTCACGGCTGTGTGCGAATTATCTTCACTAGATTCTAAATGTAGGTAGGCGTAAATCTAGAAACTAGCATTTTTCTAGAGTAATCTAGACATTAGACTAGATTAGATGTATCAAGATCAATAAATTGACTAAAATTCAAGGCCAACTAGATCTACCTAGATATTTACAGACTGTCTACGCTAATTAACTCTTACAAGAAGATTTAGGTTAGGGAGGGTGAAATGCTTGCTTGAGCCAAGCTAGGCCATCGTCAATCACGAGGTCGCGCTTCACAAGTGTGTGAAAGGCGATGTAGACGCGTCACTGGTCAGCTCATTAACACAGCCAGCCCGTAACGCCATGTGATCAGAATGCCTAGTTACGCTGTTGTTTTTTCCCACATTTTTAGCAGAAATAAGCAAAATATTGTTTTAAAAAATATTGGGTAGAAATTTTTGGAGAGAGGACAAAATTTTAGGAGGATTTTGGCAATTTTTAGGAGAATTTTAGGATTTTAGGAGACTTTTCATTTTTTAGGAGATTTTAGGAGTTTTTAGGAGCGCTACGAACCCTGAATTATGGAGAGAAAGAGTTAAGGACAAAAATTTCATCAACTGTATGTTTTTCTTCTCAATTGCTAAAGTGGTTTACATTTTTAAAATGTCATTGTATACAAATTCAGAACAATATTGTTGTAACTCTTTATTGATTTATCCGATGCACAATGACATCTTGTTTCTGAAGAAGTTGTGCATTGTTAGGAACTAGACTAGACATGAATGTTGACATTAGAAGAAACAACAGAGTTTTGAGAAGCTTTAGAAGAAGCTGTGCAAAGACATAGTTACGCTCTGTGTTTGTGATGCCCTGTGTATAAAGACCTGTTTTTGTTGAGTTGCCTCCTTTAGGTTTATTACAATATTCATTATATTTTAACAAATGCTAATTTTATTTTTGAACTTATTAAGTAATTATTTAAATAATGATCATGAGAAATGTAGCTTACAACAACCAGCTTCCACATCTTGGCAGCCTGAGCCACAAATGTTGAAACTATACTGCATCCTGTCAGAACCAGAAGCTTAGTTGGTTTTTCATACAACAGCTCATACAGCACTTTGGTTCCTAGACCTGGTTTACACTGTAATTTAATGTGAGTCATCATTACATGTACTAAAAGACAGTGCTGTGACATTACATAAATATGCATGTTTAGACTAATTTAAATTAGAAGTGGGACTCACATAACTAGAGCATCACATAAGTGTACATGCTTTCAAGTCAAATGAAGAAAGTTTTCCAAGCCACATTTAAATAATCTACTTTCATATGAGTCTTTAAGCCTTATCAAAACAAAAATATGTAATACATTGTACTACAGTTCTTGAATAAAGGACTATAAAATGTTAAAGTGAAATGTGTTTTGGACTGTGGTCTCAATGGTCTCTTGCCATCATGCAAGAGGTTTGAGCTAGGATGTTATAAAATCTTTGATTCTGAAGGAGCATACAAAAAATGTAAAAAAAAAAAAAAATACTGTCTTGGAAATGTTTTATTGACTATCTCAAGAGCCTCATACCTGACTGTCTCCACGCCTCATATCCAGCTTATAATCTGGCAAAATATCAGTGCGGTTATTGACGTCAGCCAGAGCCATTTCAACAGCTGGGAGACATCCTACGCCACCAGCCCAACTTCCTGACATTGGAAAAATTCCTCCAATGGTTAAGGTTTTTTGTTTAAATAAGGGCTGGCAATTTTTTGATGACATTAAAATTAGAATAATCAGCAAACATGTAAATAATTTCATTGCCATGATGACAGATAGCTAGGTATTGTGCTTCATGCGTTTCACATTCTTGAAGTTGGAAACTCTCTTAATAAGAGTGTGTGCATCATCTCTGTTAATTTTTTTAAGAATGTCGAATCAAGATTCATCTGAGGAAAAAAAATTATTATTTTAGACCTTTTTTTTTAAAACACTTTTATTTACAAGCATAATGTAGATCTATATATTATAATAATTTTTGTATGTATATTCAGAATGCAATAATATAAATTGCATTGTGCAATGCTTTCATTATAGATCAATATTTAAGTAAGCATGATAAAGATCCCAAAATTCAAAATCCCAGTCTTTACCGAGATATGAACCCAGGACCCCAGATTTGGGAGCCAAGAGCTTAACAGCTCAGCTACGGCAGCCCCCAGTAAGCATGATGATCAAGTTGTATATCAATTAGAATATAGGTGCAGCATATCATTACAAAATCAATGTCATATCCTGAAACCTAGAGATTTTGCACCATTAGAAGATAAGAAGTTTCAAACTAAGACCACAACAAATACAGAGCTTAACAAAAATTTTGCTTAAAAGTTCCCAGATTTTATGCAATAACTGCAATGTCCCTAGGAATGCTTCTCAGCCTCAAAAGTGCCACTTGGGTGGAAACAGTCATCAAAGGAGACTGTACATGTTCATGGCCTCTAGGGCTAAACGAAACTCTTGTTGGGGGTGCATAAAGATCATGTTCATACTGGCAGGAATAAAGAAAGCTCCAATAAACATGTCACTACACAGTCAAAATTATTAAAGGGCTGTTTTTATAGCAGAAACCTTCACAGATGATCTGGTACAGACAAGGACTATGGGGGAGTTTTCCCAGTGTGCTCAGCCTGTGCCCTCACCTTTTAACCCAAGTGTTTCAGGATACAAATCATCTAATAGGTAATTTGGTAGTAAAAAAATTTACAGAACAGTTTGTTCAGACTGGCAGATGCAAGCTTGAGTTCCTAGGGTCTTCAATGTTAAAGGTCTGAACAAAGTTCATAACCATTTTAGAAGTTGCACAGCAAATGAAAGACTTTCTTCCAAACCAATACTGAAACAATAGTTTCATTTAAAAGATGCAAAGTAAATCAGTTGAAGCTCAAACTTTTAGACTATTGTAGAGGCAGAGAGGAGAGGGGCTTAAAATTGCCATGCAACTCAACATGTTACTATCATCTCTACACTATGCAATGATGAGTTGCTAGTACAATGTCATTTAAAATTCTAGTCCTTAGAACAAATTGAACATAAAACTAACAATTTTTCAAATTGAAGGCTAAAGGTCTAGTTGTTTCTTTAAAAATAAAGTTCTGTAATAAACTGTAAAAATTTTTACCAAAGTCCAAGTCTCTATCATTTTTAATTTCTCATTTTCCTGATTTTGAATTTTCTTCATTGTGGGTACTAAAATAATTTAAAATGTTTCTAAATTGACTAAATTATGAAAATGTTTAAATGATTCAAAATGAAAATGAGCTCGGGAAAATGCAAAATCTCTCAGTGGAGTCTCAGAATGATGACAGATGAGAATGTCAGATTCACTGAGATTCCCTTGCTGATAATCATAATTCCCTGCCTAATAAGTTAATAACTAATTAGATCTCTATCATTCAACCTGGCGAGGCTCAGTCACCTGGGTCTGGTACTAGATCTATAATATAATTAAACTGGTTAGAATGTAGCCAATTAGGGCTTAGATCTATTCTCTAGATTAATTATCTGGATTAGATATAAATTTAATAAATCTATAAAATAGAATCTCTGACTTTGCACCTTCCCTTATCACCAATGAAAACAATTTACGGATATTTTCGGTTTAGAGTGTTTTAAAAAATCTGCTAAGTAGTAAGCGGAATAATTCAGAATATATATCTATTCTATCTAGATCTAGACCTAGATAGAGTCTAGATCTAAATCTTAAGAGATCTAGATCTACTAAGGATTTAACCAATTAAAAATATTAAATTTGCTTTTAACTTTATTAAAGTAGAAAAATCTAGATCTAATAGAAATCTAGATCTATCTAGCATCAAAAATTTAATAAACAATGTTTATGTTAACATTTTAAAAATTGTTCCGCGCATAAATTATAGACTAAGACTTAGATAGTTTTTTAAGCGTCATATAAAGGGAGATTACTAATTTTAAATTTCCACGCTAACTTGTAAATAAACCAAAACTCCTAAGGCAGGCAGGTAAATCTATCACTATCAGAAGGTTTCCTTTCAGGCTTTTGATCTTATATTTTTTTGGGTAATTCTGCAGGAGTTCAAGGGGCAGCCATCTTTGTTATTGTTTAGACTGTAATCTTATAGATCTATCTTGTTTTTTTTTCATCCCGGTACCGGAATAAGCTGTGCTGATATTTATTGTAGGCCTACTTCTTAAAAGTTAAATTTAGAATCTCTATCCCCCCTCTATTTCTATAATAGATGAAGTTTGATTTAATAGTAATAATAGTTATGTAGATCTATATTGTTTAGTGATAAGTGGTTGGCCTATTACAAATTATTGAAATAACATTGAAAATTATAAAATGGGAAACAGTCATTTCAGTCATTTGAAATTTGACCTACAATTTTTTAATAGCAGAGTCAGAGTGGCAGCATATTGATATTGCACTGTAAATACGGTGATACAGGTTGTAATGCTTGCCTCCCAATGGGGGAGGTAACAGTGCTCCAACATGATTCCTCCTTTTTTTTAGCGTGATGAAAAATTCTAACACTCACTCACTCACTCACTCACTCATGAGTGAGTAACAGGCTTAGATTTACATTTAAAACAAGTTAATAGAAATTTAAAATGAGTATTAAAAAATACAAACATTTGTTAAAAACAACAAAGATAGCATATTAGATCTATACATATAGATGTCTATAATAATCTATATATACATACAGACTTAAATAGTGGTATAAAAACAGAATGATTCCAGATAGATCTAGACCATATTTAACAATTAAAAAGAATCAGATCAACAAGAAACGTATTGTATTGACACTAAGTCAAAATTAAAAGAAAAATAGCATTGCTTTGAAAATACAGAAGTGTAATGTCACTAATGTTAATTCTTGGTATTTTTTAAGACACTATCTTGGGATTTCTTTGGAACATAAATGTCATAAACAATAACTAAAAGTAAATAACAACAATGATGGCTGCCCCTTGAACTCCTGCAGAATTACCTTTTTTTTAAAGTTTGGAATTTGTTTAACTAGATCTAATGGTAATGTTCTATTTGGGCGGCGTGGTCGCCATTTTGAAAAAAAGTTACAACAACAAACCTGATTAATATACCTCTCAAAATCGTTAATAAAAATACTTCTGAGGTTTTAATTCCATTTTTGTATAAACTAAACTTAATGACTTAATTTAAGTTTGAGAGATAAAGTTCAGGTAAATAAGTTTTATTTAACAAGTTTACAAAGTTCGTTTGTAACACACTACACAGCTACAGACTGACTCACTGAGACTTCAAACGAACGTTACTTTGAACTTTGCAAACTTGTTAACTTAAATAACGCCATTAAGTTTATGCACAAATGGATTTAAAACCTCAGGAGTACTTTTATTTACGATTTTGAGAGGTATATTAATCAGGTTTGTTGTTGTACCTTTTTTCAAAATGGCGACCACGCCGCCCAAATAGAACATTACCAGATGTAATATCATCTATATATCTAGATTATTAATGATACTATGAGTTACTAGATTCTATTACTAATAGCACTAACTAAGACTAAGTCTGTCTGTGGCCAAAAATTGTGGCATTTTTTATTTTGTAAGATTTTACGTCTCGTCGAGAGTGACGAGAGACTATCTTTTCCCCTTGTTTGTTCAAGTTTTAGTTGTTGCAAGCTCTTGCGACTTGTGTGAGTAAAGACTAAAGAGGCCCTTCCTTGATACACAGGTTGGGCGTATGTAGTCACCAGATGCCGTTGCATTTTCACTCTTCTTTCTGCTTCTGTTGTGTATGGCATAGATCTGCAATCCAAGACTATCACTCACTTAGAGTTCTTTGCTCTCTCTCCTTGTGGATCTATCCCCAGTGCCTCCTCTTCCCAGCTGCTAGGGTCTTAATAGTAATAGATCTACTACTTACTTAAAATCTCAAAAGTTAGAGGCAGGGAAACTTCGATGGTGGCGATGTTTTTATAACTAAAAAAGTCTACTTTTGAGTTACTGACACATGTATTTAAATTCTGCGTAAAAAGTTGTAACAGTAAACATTTTTCCGTTTTTTTTAATGCTTAGAAACATTTGTATTAAATAATTAGACAAAAAAAACAAACAGGGTTCCTTAACTGCCTTAAGATTTTCATTTTCTTTTTAGGTTAGGAATGTAAATTAAATAATAATAATGTATGACATATATGTCACTTCTCTCAACAATACTGAGTGAAAAGGAAACTAGATTCAACCAATCGTATCGCTTCATTCTTACAGTAGCTGTTTGGCTGACTCCAGAGTCATGGTACATTGATAGATCTAAAAGCTTTAGGATTTAATATTTTTAATGACCAATCCTAGAAAAAAAAAAGTAACGTTTTCATCTAAGCCTCTCCCTGTGCCAAGAAGCAAATAGATCGTGTGTCTGACTTTTTTAACAAACTGGTCAGTGTAAGGCTGGTCTAGACTACGTGTAGTTGGTCATGACAAGACATCCAAGCAATAGTGTTTTTGTGTGTTGAGTGGTCAGGCAAGCAAAGTGCACTCTGCCGTGGTTAGTTAAGCATGTTTTTTAAAGCATTTTTTTTCTTTGCTTACAAGATCTAGATCTAACTGCATAGACAAACTATGTATTTCTTTTATGAGAATGTAAACTTAACTGTATGGTTTTTCATTATACAGTAAGTCTATAGATTAAAGTAATAGGTTTGTCACATAGAAACCCGGTGAAAGTCTGACCGTTTCGGATAGGCAGGAAAATTACATCAGAAAACATCAATTACTAAGTTATTATTGCAAATTAAAAAAAAAAAGAATAATATATTCATTATCTCTAAATCAAAACAAATATTAAAATATCAAAAATTGTCAAAACCATCAGAGTTTCCCTTTAACTTACTAATATAAAGTATAGGTATAATATAATTTTAATTACCGGTATATAAATACAACTATTTATATATGTATAATATCAATTATCATACTCTGTTGCCCTATCTAATGCCTGAAGGAAATACAGAAACCTTTTCTAGATATCCCCCTACCCATCATATGGCTATGTATTATACCATAGTGACATAGTCAAGTCACATGATAGTACACTGATCATGCTATTAGCTTGAAAGATGTTTTAACAATGGCAATAGAGTTGTTTTTTTTTTAATGTAAAATCACACACACACACACTGTGTCTACATAACTGTAACAGACATTTATATATTTAGAAACTATAGATATAAGAAATTATTTAATTGGTTGTGTTACTTAGCTTCTATTGTCTCATATTTAAAGTATTTTATTTCTTTTATAGACACTAGGGACAATCCAAAGAATGTTGGAAATCACATGTAATGATCGACTTGGTAAAAAAGTTAGAGTCAAGTGCAAGTATCCTTTTGACAAGCAATTGAATTTTTGTTGTATTCAAGGAAAAAACTTCAGCTCATTCTTGTATTCGTCTTTTTCTCTATTTCAATACATTAGGCTACAACTAAGAGCCATAGATATTACTATCATAATGATTATATTTAGGTGAAATGAGCTTAAGTTGGCATCACAAGGTAATTTTAAGAAATAATGTTTTACATTTCTCCATTTCTGTAAATTTTTTTTAAAGATTCAGAGGTTCTCTGGGTATTCACATGTGGAGACACATTTATTGTCTGCTGGAGTGAAAGGAATACAGGCTAGGACTGTTTGAACTTGGCAGTCTCACTATGTGCTACAAGCATTTTTAAAGATGCTTAAATCTTCTTGACATTGTTTTAGTCAATGCCATCAACTGCTAGCATTTGATTCCCTATAAGCTATCTAACTCTCCTTTAGTTGTATTTTTTAAAGCATTTTAAATAATGCAATTTTTCTGCATTCACTTTCTCTACTTTAACTGGTTTGTTTTTGCTTTAATATGGTCAACCATTTAAAGTGTGAGACATAGAAGTATGCCTTTGTTTTTAACATGGTCAGTGTAAGTTACACTTTCTTAAATTACATTCTTCTTAGAGACTGATATATTTATAAATATTTTACTCTATTTTACTGAAATATTGGAAAATGATGAGTACCGGTATATAAGACACTTGCATGAGCTAAACTTAATATCAAGCTTTTAAAAAAAATAGTTTATGATATACATTATTTTTAAATAAAAACCTTGGATCTGTTTCTGTACAGTTCTGAACACTTTATAAATAGATTTCATTTAAGAAATAAGAATAAGAAATCTTATATCTAAAAATCTATTGTGCTGTTAAATGTACCGGTACTAGCAATAAAAATTTCTAAAAAACCCAAATGGTCATTTTCCTCAGTAATAAAGGCTTGTTTTATTATCATTTTCCCAAATTACATTTGTCATCATAGTATCTATAATAATTTTGGGAAAGTATCAACTTCTTCCTGTGCTTCGATGACATTCAGGGTTAGGGTTAATACTCTACATACTCATCAGGCAGCCATTGGACACCAAAAAACATGTGGAGTATTTTTTTCCATTTAAATTTTGTGAAAGCCCCCTTAGTCATTTCCTAATATCCAAATATTCCTAATAGCCTTATTTCTTTGGTTAATAATGGAATCCTAATGTATCTAAAAATTAATTCTGATATTCTAAGCACTTGGTTAAAATTGACTGTTTCAAACTCTCTGGCTAATTTCATTACACCTTTCAGTGTGAGCATAACATGTGTTTAAAAAAGTGTAATGTTTTTGTTATGAACTACTGTTTTCCCATGAACCAATGAAAACACTAATTCAAATCTGAAAGATAAACAGGAGGGGAAACTGATTGTATTCCTTAATATGAACCTAGTGATGATGACACAATTGGAGACTTGAAAAAGTTGATAGCTGCACAGACTGGCACAAGAGCAGATAAAATCGTCCTCAAAAAATGGTTTGTTTTAATTTTTCAAAGGTGTAATAAATCTATGTTAAATATAAAAAATATTGGTATGTTAATTAATAATAATAAATTATCATACCTCCTCAAAAAACATAAGAAATAAAATAAAATTTGAAATATTTCTATAACTGGTGGTCTTTATCATTAAAAAAAAAAAAAATCATGTTTTTGAAGATAAGGTGCATGAGTTTTCTACAGTTTCTATTAATATTACATAAAATTTGTTGCATGTAATCATGTACACTTAGTCTTTTTCTTGACAGGTACACGATATTTAAAGATCATGTAACACTTGCTGATTGTATCCTTTTCAAGTACCGGTAGTTACTATCTACTCTACCATCCTTGTCTCGACTCTCCCATCCTTGTCTTGACTCTACCATCCTTGTCTCGACTCTCATCCTTGTCTCGACTCTACCATCCTTGTCACAACTCTACCATCCTTGTCACAACTCTACCATCCTTGTCTCATTTCATCTACTTACTACATACCAACTCTCATTTTATAACAGTTTGATCATGGTGGGTACTCAGTACTACTCACGTTTTGTAAGATTTCCATTTGTGATTTGTAATGCTCATCAGTCATCAAGACGTTAAGTGTCAGACCATTAATAACTGATAAGATTTATATAAAAAAATATTAAATAAATTTATTTATTTATTTTATTTTTTTTGTTTATTATACATGCACAAAGCGATAAACAAAATAATAGGAAAAAATTTCAAATTTACAATTAAAAAATTTATTTTCTTTAAAGTGCATTATTTTTATTCATCTTGTGCACATCCTAATGATGTTGACTGGAGAAAATTAATTTTCCTGAAATACAATTTTGCTTGTCGGTTTTACTTACTGTTTGGATATCTGAGTTACTAAATGGGAAACGACTTTAATATTCACTTTTTTCCTTAGCACTGCTGAAGATGAAATACATGATGGAATGAATCTGGAGCTGTACTACCAATGACAGTCTGCATCTATTTTTTTTTTCAGAATTTGATTTTTTAAATCTCATGTTCTTATCACCTTATCACCATTTGTCATTCAGTATTTTTCATAATGGTATTTTAATGATTTTTTTAAAAAAATTTGTCAATTTATTCTTTTACTTTAATAAAATAACAATTTTATTCCATAGTCATTTTAACATTCAGTATCTCATGATGTATTTATTACATAAAATAACAAACAGGAGATTTGTCATTGTTCATATTGTAATGTATAATAGTCATCTTTGTGAATAAAGAAATAACTATAAAAAAAACAACAAGTATTTACTTATTGTTTTTTTTTTTTCATAAATGAAAATTTATTATTTTTTAGATTTACTGGGTTAAAACCTGTAATAAATCTTTTTATTCTCTTTATCAGGTACAATCATTATTAAATGTAAGACATCCTAAAACAATTAAGACATTGCTCATATTATACTAACTGATTAAAATCTGAAATTTTAAATAAAATATATACAATGATTAATAATGATGCATCCAATTTTAACAACATCCTTACATCTGCTTAATAATTTTTTCAGTAAAGCCTAATCAGATCTAAAATTCAAGATAACAACCAGGTGCACAAGAGATAAAGAAATCTTTGAATATTTAGTGACTATAAAGTGGAAGTATTTGAATATTTAGTGACTATAAAGTGGAAGTATTTGTAGTACCGGGTATGTCCTGTCAACTGCACCTCTCCTCTCTGCCATGAAGTAAGAATGTGATGAAAGTCCTGTATAGAATCGTGTTTAGGTTTTCTCCCCTTTGTGACTTTTAAATCAGAACCTTTTAAACATTGACAAAAAAATTTTTTGTACATGTTGTGTGGTACATATGTTTGTAATGTAAGCAATAATAAAATGTTTTAACCTAAGAAGAAACTTTTATATAGTTTGAACTTAAAAAGGAAAATTTAAAGAAATTTTAATGGGAATCTTTCTTTGTTCTTTTTTTTTAGACCTTTTTCCCATTCTCAAATGGCATTGAAATCATATATGTATGTGGGTTGTAATGTTGTTCAAAAACAAAGTGATACAAACCTATTGGCATATTTATACCAGAATCTAATATTAATTTCGTACTCTTCTTTGTGAATTCTCAAATAATTGTAGTGATTTTTAGGATACATTTTAAACAACTCATCTGCTATTTTTACATTTTGTCTTATAAGATTTAGTCAACCTTTTTTAAAGCAATATCGTACAAATAAAAAAACCCACACAGATATAGAAGAGATGACAATATGAAGAAATATTGTGCGATATAAGGAACCTAAACTAAACGCAAGAAGACAGTGATGAAACAGAAAAATATGTAGTCTTTCCAAAGATTCTTGTAATGTTAAATCTAGATCTTCATCAGGCCTCTATTTACTCAAATTTACATTGTTGTCAAATGAATATTGATCATAGGTCAAAACTGCGCGCTAAAGAAGTAGTATTTTGCTTAAACTTAAAAATAAAATAAATTTCACACCAAAATTATTTTTTAAAACAACATTTGAATCAGTATTTCTTTCCATGAGTTAGTTAATAAATGGTAAATATATTTTACACTGATCCATGATACTCTTTCCATTGTGACCTTAGATGCAATTTTTTTTTTTTTTGCAACAATGCGCGAATCTATAAATGAAATCTAAGTTATTTAAGAAGAAGTCTGTGACCTTTTTAAAAAACTTACCTCCACTGAAGTTTTTCATTTAAAAGTGGTGTATTTAAAAAAAAATCTGCTTGCATAGATAATTTTAAAAATTAAATGGTTCACTTTCGGAAAAGAAAACAAGTAGCTGTTAAGTCAGAACTTTGAATGATCTAAAATATCATGATATGTCCTATTTTCTTTTCTAGCTTCTGAGATCTAAACGGGATGGATAGACAGACCACAAAAAACCATCAGCGCCTATTCCCCGTTTTGGGGGCCGCGAAAACATAAATTCCAGATACGCTAAAAGGTCTCATCTGGATATCTTACAAGAAGCAGCCAATTATATTATTTGTTGCTGGTTCAACTGCTTGTAGTTTCTTTTTTGTCAGTCTTCCGGAATCTGTCATGTCTGGTTAGGCTGACCAACCTTAAAGTTTCTATTTCTCGATGCGGGGTATGCTTGCTTGGAGTGACTTGGACATGTAGTGTAAATTGCATCAACTCGTTTCTCACTGGTTCGTTGTATTACTTGGTGGGTTGGCTGTGAAACAATGTGTTCACTATTGCACACAGATTGAACATAGGCAGTGAGTTGTGGCGATGGCTGACATTGACGCCCTACATGTCCAGCCTCCCAGCACTTGGTGCAGACTGGTGATCCCTAATCAATGTATGGGAAGAATCATCTCTTCAACCTTGTCCATACAAGACCCGGTGGTGCTGTTGGTCGATTTTTGCTTTGGTGGCTATGTTTCATCTGTCTTCGTGTTGGTCTATGTTGACTATGCTGTTGATTAGAGAGTGTGTTAATTAAACTTGGCTGCCTGTTATAGCCTGACCCCTTTATCTCTTCAAGTTGCTTCTCTAGCTTGGCCAATTGTGCCACAATAACCTCAGACGAATGCTCTTGGGCTCGAGCTGCATCTTTATTCTGGGTGTCCAACTTGAACGCATAGTTTCGTAGATCTTGAAAACTTATTTGGGGATGTTGGGCTATGAACCTAAGCAGCTCTCTGGGAATTTATGGATCTCGGACTCCATAGGCATATTGGTCCCTCAATGTTTCCTCCTTGAAGCAATCTATGCCTTCTCTTTTTTCTTGTCTGATGGCCGTTGTGAACTTCTAAAATAGTCGGTGAGAAAATTCAAGCAGTGACTCACTTCTTCTCTGCTGCGACATCAGAAATGTAATCTCTGCCTCTCGCACCGGCATGGTTACTTCAAACGCTGTGGAAAGTGCACCGAGCAGAGCTTCTGGATTACTTCTGATTTGAGGTGGCTGAAGATCTACCTCTACTTTAGCGGGACCACTTATGTTTGCAAGAATGGTTGTTGTCTTCTCTTGAGGAGAGAGGTAAGGCCTAAGCTCCCATAGATCTCTTATTTCTCAATTGAAACCTCATCATTTCTGCCATCCCCGCTGAACTGTCTCACTTTTCTAGCAGGTTTTATGATGTAGTGAGGGCGCTGACAGGCCAGCTTCAACACTTCAAGCTTAGATTGTAATCGAGTCAACTCGTAGGCCGATTTCAATCAGTTTATTATATACTAAAGACCTGCAGTAATGCATCAACACATGGTGTAGAACCAGGCACAAACCGGGAGTGGAGACGACGTAGGTCCAGTAGGAACAGACACTACAGCGACAGAGATGCTGGCCAAATGGGGAAGTGTCCACGTTGTTCTGCCTTATTATGCGCGGACGCAAGACGCCATCTAGGGGAAAAGGTCGCTTGGATATCGGGGTGGCCGGTGTGGCCTGAACAAGTATCCACTTCACTACATAAATAAAATGATTAAATATTGATTTTGGGCTTGTGTAACAATTTACTCATGATGTTGATTAGATTTCAGTGTATAGCTAGAGTGAGTGGAGGTGCACCAAATGAGTAGGCCTATCCTAAATTTGATTTTTGCTGTCGAATGTCAAAATGCAGAGGCCAAGCTACTTATCTTATACAATACAGACGTTACTTCAAAAAAGAAGATGATTACGTCCTACGCGTCATGCATTCAGTCATGCATATTAACCAATGACTTAAATTCTGCCAAGTCACTGGTTTTCCTGGCTAGCTTAGGCAATCCATTTGTGACGAAAATAAATTTCGCCCACTTATGGTATCAGTCGGCAAAACGGATTTAATTAATTTATTTGAGTGTTCCATCTTATTCACGTAAATTTGGCACACCTACAACAAAAGGCCCTATTACCACCACCCCCTTTTTCTCTAGGCACCTATGTCACGACGTAATTTCTTAATCTGGCATGTCTAGCAAATCTATCAAGAGGAGTGAACTCCCCTTTCTTATCTGATCAAACCTCTTTTGATATATATAGGACGGAATTCGCCCCTCCTCAACTTTCACCAGGTGACACACCCTCACCCTCCCCTGTCGGGAGGGGCGGGTGACTTCAAAGAGTCCTATCGACACCTAGATAATATCGGGGTCGTCGGACCATCTTGGAAAACCGCGAGTTGACCATATTTTCCTGTGGACGGGCAGTCTAGACGCGAGGCGGCCCGTGTTTGCTTATCTTGTCGTTACACGAGGTCAAGCGGAAATCCTTTGTCTAAACAAATCAGGCAGTCTATCACATTTGAAAATATGGTTTTCCCCGTTAGCCCCGCCTCCTTGACCACGCGACAGGATATGCGTAATAGCTAGCCCATCCCTTTTTCCTGTCCACCTTAGCCTCTTTAACTACACATGGCGAATGGTCTTATTCTCATTTTCATTCTGAGGAGCTGAAAGGATATACTTCTCTGTCTTGAGCTTTACGAGCTTTCGCTCACTATATTCATTTCATATCTTTCATTATATTGGACTGGTGGTAAGCTTTTGTAAAAGTGTTTTAAAAACCTCTCACTGTGTGTATTTATTTATTTGTGCATTTATTTAGTGCATTATATTTGTGTACATATTTGTGTAATTCTTATCTTAGATTATGTAAGTAGTCACTTTATGTATTATATTTCATTATCATGACTTGTACGACTAGATGGTCAAAGTCATGCACTTTATCTGGACTAGAATTTATAACAATTCTTGCCACATGTATTAGCTCTTTAGCTACTATTAATTTACCGCTCGCCACGAGCTCACTATTATTACTGATAAATTCCTTGACCGGGAACTATCATGATATTTATGTAACATGTATTACTACCAAGTATATATTTATACTCATTCCGTGACAAGGAATGAAGTAACTGTTTATATATTCTATTGTATCGGCCTGTTGGCCGGACTCATTACTTAGGTAAACCATGTATACATTATCTTGTTTATTTTGTCCTGTCATTATCTTATCTCGGTTGATCGCCTTGAATTTTAATGGCGCACTGACCCTGCGCTCAGGATAGACTTGAATTATTTCCCCTTGTATTGAATTTTGATCTAGAGATTATGTCCCTTGTATGGACACTGTCTCCATTCAACCATGCTCTATTGTTCAGGCCACACGGCCAGATATAAACAATAGCCACCTGGTCACTGACCGTCAGCCATCTCCCCCCCCCCTTTTCCCTTTCATCTCGTCATTCTAGCCACTCGTGACGATCTCACCTTGGCAGATGTACATCACTGTTTACTATTTATCCTCCTTTAGGAGACTCTCCATTATCACTACTACTGTAGTCTCCCCTTGAAGAATACGATATTCATGTGTTAGCTCCCTTGATATTTGAGAAACTAAGTTATAGTTTCTTTACATCAGATAATTTATTACTATGTGTTATCGCCCTTGTGGGACTTCACTACTGTTGTCATTATTGTCTCCCCTGATGATATGTAATATTTATTGGATTAACTCCCCTTATTATTATGAAACTAGATTATGGTTTCTATTTAATCATTCTGAAGATGTCCTTCATGAAAAGGCGTCTACCTCCCAGTGCCATCATTGTGGCTAAGTCGATCTACGAATCTCGTTGCAGCTTTTATTACAGGCTACTCCTACTTGGAAGCCCTAACTTTGTAACGCTGATACCAGTCTGCTGACACCAGATCTGGAGACACCAGCCTTACCAACTACTCACAGGAGTCCGACCAACAACCGCATGCCAGAAGATCCGCCCCTGCAGCTATCTATAGTTGGGCTGTCCCGTGCGCTAGGACCGATCAAGCCAGCCCACCCACAGACAACTCAGCATCAGTCACGCCGGTCTCGTCAGAGCAGCATAGGACTCAAAGCTAAGCAACAAAGCCTATGACACTCAGACCACTTGGTTCTCACACCTTATGATGATAGTCCCATTTATGTAAATAATTAGGCCCCGCCCTAAAACTGTACAGCTTTTTACCTTTTACTTATTTTCATTCTTATTATTAAACTGTACATATGTTTTACATAAAAAGTATTTGTTGTCTGCATTTATAACGCTGTGCCTGTTAGTTTATGTGCAAGTCAAGGTCCTCAAATGATATAAACCCCCTAGACACCAAAACGGCCACCATCTTTGACCTACTTGTCACACCATTCCATGCTCTAATAGCTAGGGTAGAAGGAGCTTTTGTACAAATTTGTCCTAGCATATGGGACGAGGAATGTGCCTTTTTCTTTGTGTCTTTCTGAGTATTTTATTAAATATTGGTTTTGAATTCGAAGATGATGGTTCAGTGTTTTATATATAATTGCTACTTTACTTTTGAGTCTTCTGTCCTGAAGGCCTATCTAAATTTAGTGATTTTACTAAAGGTGTTACTCTAGTCAAATGTGAATAGGCCTATTGATTTGTTATGAATCTCACTGCTCAGCTACGCCGCTGTTTGATTTAATATAATATTAATAATATAATAATGACCTCTCGAACCCAGTTGCGGCTTGCAAATTTTTGGATTTAATATAATATTATTGTAACGATTTTAGTTGTGTCCCTTTTTAGAGTATATTCTAGAAACCAGGTCAAGTTAAGTGCGCTGTCCAGCGTAAACAGGTTTAATTTTAGATTAGCCAATCATAGAAAGGGGTTGAGGAAAAAATATTACACGTCAGCTTCCAGAAGGTCAAAGTTACTAAAATAGCGATCCGAGAAACTTCTAGGTTCTGGAAGATACCATTTAAAAAGTATAAATAAGCGGAAAAAGAGTTAGTCGGGGTCCTCGCACAGTAACGGTATTTATAGAGCGAAAGTATTCGCATAGTAGAAGTTTTATATAGCGATGGTCCATTGTTTAATCTTTATAAAGAAATAGTAGTAGAAGTTTGATGTTAAGAAGTTGTTTTACATAAGTGAAGTTTTATTTTATGTGGAAGTAAAGATTGAAG
>JADKLZ010000166.1:26027049-26039954 GCA_021533235.1 Biomphalaria straminea
CACACAAAACTAATAGCGTCTTTTCCCCTTTCGGGGGCCGCTAAAAAAGGTTTTGTAAACTCAAATTTGAAGGTTAATTTTCATTAAATAATGAAATGAATAGACACTAATATGTATGTTCATGTGTGAAAGTAAAAAATGTTTTTTCTTGAATGAGAGTTTAGATCTAGATCGAGTCATTTTCTTCTGTGCGCATGCGTGACCTCTCTGTCTTGTCTAATCATGAAGTCATAGTTTTGTGACCTACATTTATGAGATAGAATAGTTTAATAGAGTTGGTCAACTTAATTTTTTTAGGGTCTTAAGTTTGTTTTAGGGTTACAATATATGCAATACGGCCTAAGTTATTACCCAAGAAACATTTCTGCTAAGTTTAATCAAGATTGGTCAAGCGGTTTTGATTTCCATTGGGCTCATACATACATACATACATACCCACATACATACGCCTTACATATCCTTATATATATTAGATATTTTGCGATACTGTTCGTTTTGTTCACTGTACGTAATGCCGTATGGGTAGCTTTGCATGCGGAGTAATATTAGAATTAAAAAAAAACGGTTGTTCACTTTAAGAAAACAGATGTAGAAATGGAAAAAAAATAGATTCTCAAAATTTTGTTTTTCTAGTTGTTGAGATCTGTGCGTGACAGATGGGCAGAAATACACCTTACAAAGGTCACCAACAAAAAATAACTAAAAGTACACATTTGTACAAATTCACAAATTAATTATCAAATTTCATAAATTAATCTCCCCCTGAGCGTAGGAGGAAAAGACTAAAAATAGTCGAACGCGTTGACATCATCTTTGTCTCAATTTTATTTTAATTTAAAAAAACACGTTCATTTTTGTCCCTATTGTCACTGTCAACAAAATTATATCATATTGAACTAGTTTGATTGTAAAAAAAAAATAATACGTTTGTATGGCCTAGTACACTGTCAACATATTTTTTGGTCAACTAGTGTTAGTGTTACTGATAAGATATTTCTCTGTTTACTTCACTTTTAAAGATAAAGTTCATAAAAAATTGATTATGATATTATATTGCTTTGCTCAAGACTTGATTACATCACTAGTGTTTTGATCCCTGTCGTTCCTGAAATTAAATTAAAATAGTCTATTAATTTCGAGATTTTCCTTTTGATATATTCTAAACTTAGATGTGAATGGAGAGCCAAGAAGAGGCTGGATATAAGGATTTGAAAGATTACAAAGAAAGTTTATGTTGTCAAACAAACTCAGAGGCGGCCGCCAAAGTTCAGCTAATAGGTCCACAATGTAGGGAGACAGACAGGTTTTGACATTTTCAGTACAAATATCAGAAGCTATAATCTATAAGCTAGTAATAACCTCCATCCAAATGTTCATTGTTCAATGTCCATGATGGCCTGCTATCATTAATTTGTAATGCGCGAGACCCGGATAGTCGCTTGTATGAATACAGCCAGCTGGACATGTAGAGGGCCGGTCTTATTTTAGGCATCACTACTATACATATTGTATGTTTTAAAAAAACTTTCTAAAGTGCAATGTAAGTGGAATAATTACAATGTCAGTTTGGATTTTACGGTGCCGTTATTACTCTGACCATAGCCCCGCGTCTACTTCCGGTAATCCTATTTGCACTTTTTCAACCGGCACTTCCTCTTGAAGAACCTTTCAAGATCGTGCGGGCAGAGTGAGATCAAGTCATTTCACTGGCGACCTGGTGGTTGCAGCCATACCAGTGACGTCTCGTTTGTTTTTCTGGAGAATTACGGCGTTGCCATAACGACGACGTGTTTCGTCATGGGGGAAGACCACTCTGTTCGTCTTTTCAGTAGGAATGTCTTAACTACTTTAATAAAGAGTTATCACCCCTTTCACTCGATCTTGCTTAGTACTAGAATGTCACTTGTGTTGTCCCTAATGAAGACAAAGGGGAGTTCAGAGTGCTTGTGTTGGCTGACCTACAAATATATTATTCTTTAAATTAAATTATTTCATTATTAAAACAAGAAGTCTTCCCTACACTTTGAATAGGTACACTAGACAGTTTATGAATTTATTTAATTTGGGACTTCTTAGGGTACGATAGTTACGTATGGTAGAGGGCTTATCCTTCATGGGGGAAGAACGTATGCCATAAGAACTGTTTTGTTGTTTGTTTTTTTTTTTTTGGTGAACATAAGGGTGCCTGACGTAACAGAGGTGCCCCACGGAAACGCTTTAAAAACCAGTTTAGGGGGCGGTCCAATTTATTTGTAGCTAACAGAATAAATTAAATATCTATATGATTAAACTTTGTTATTGATGTTATAACCAATCTTCATATTAAGACGTTTCTCTGTTGGACGCTTGGGGAGGGGGGCGAATACTTCTACTGCCCTTCCCACTTAAATCATTTGAGTGACTGTGTGCGTGTGTGGGGGGGTCCTACTTTTATGGGGAAATCATAGTTTGTGAAACAAAACTAGATGAATTAAAATATAATTTTTATATTATATTATGTCACTTCCCTTTACCTGACGTAGAAGAGAACACCTGGTTGCATGCGGCCTCAGAACGAGACAGCCGGAGTTCACTTACAAAGGCCGCGGCATAAACATTTGAGACCAAAAGAAAATCCGCTGCCGAGGACATAGCGAAAAGAAAATCTAAATCGACCTCCGGCGGCCAACTGCGCTGGATGTAGCAAAAATATGTAGAACACAGTTGGGTAAATACTGCAGTCCTCTTCAGACCCGAAGATAAGCCTTATTATTATTTTTATTATTAAATTAAGTACAACCATAGACTTTTATATTGCTTTTTAGTTCGAAAAAAAAAAATTAAAAAAAAATGTTCTCACGTTTTTCAAAACCCTTATATTTCTTGTTACTGTGTCTCTTATTTGTCCGGCAAACACATGTTGAAAAAAGCACTGAGGAATGTGGTATACAATACTACACTGTTTGTTCGTTAAAACTACAATTCAATAGTTGTTGTTTTTTTCAATTAAGCCAATACTGAGTGGCAAAGTGCTTATCTTCTAAAGTGAGAGTCTCGGGTTTGCACTGCGGGTGAAAGCCTGGACATTAAATTTTATTAGATTTTTACGACGCCCTGTGTCTACTCAATTCTGATGGATACACGATACCCTTGTTAACTGTCGAAACGGTACCTTCTCCATTGCTCTGCCATGGATCGCATAGTTTGTAAGGGATACTTAAAGTGTTAATTGTTAGATCTTAAAATAGTCATGATGATTCTACATATGTGTTTGATGGTATGTACTAATAGAGAGTTTAGAACTAATATCTCCGTCTCAAAAAAAGGATTCATAAGTTTCTTTTTAATCAATTTTTTTATAAATCTTTTGATCCTATAAATCATAAAGATGTACTTTCTGATAGTCTCTCATCTGACATCCTTCGTGTTGCGTAAGTTTGTTTTTTTAGTCAGTATCACGAGATGAATTTAATTCGGACAGTCTTTGGGGTCGATGACCAAAGTAGATTGATTTCAATTGAACTGTACGAGGATGGAGAGGTTGAGTGCTGTAACGTGTCACTACAACTTAGTTCAGCTATGTTATAGAAGTCCAAACTTTCTCGATGATCGTTTACTATTAAAAATTTCTTTCTTGGACTATTTTTTTATTCAGTTCCTAATGTTAGCTCACACATATTCAGAGTCAAAAGTCGTAAGCAAAGTAAAATCTTTTTTAAAAAAAGAAACAAAGCTTATGTAAAGGGAAGACTCCACATTTACAACTGTATCTCTCAAGAATGTAGTTGTTTTTTGCCTTATTCAATATCAAACAAAATAACTAATTTCTAATAACTAATTAAGCAGGGTCCATTTCTTTTTTTAAAAATCTTATATCAACTTACTCTGTCTGTCGGTCTGGTAAAATGTTTGTACACGTTATTTCTCCCACAACCAAACTCACATCAAGCTGAAATTTCATAGGTATATTCCTTTTACCTGACAACACAAGAATCACTTTTAAAAAAAGGCATTCAGTTAACTACCCATTGGTTATCAATTATTTTGGTATCTCGAACAACAGAGGCGCAGTGACTGAGCGGTAAAGCGCTTGGTTTCCAAACCGGGGATTCTGGGCTCGAATCCTGGTGAAGACTGTGATTTTTAATTTTAGGATCTATGGGCGTCTCTGAGTCATTATATTGGGAAAAGCAAAGGCGGTTTGTCGTTGTGCTGGCCACATGACACCCTCGTTAACCGTAGGCCACAAAAACAGATGACCTTTACATCATCTGCCCGATAGACCACAAGGTCTGAAAGGGGAACATTTTTTTATGTCGAACAAGGGGAAAAAGTTTTAATTGACTGAAGTGGTAGTATAAAGCTAAGTTAGTTCCCTTTATAGGTCGCTGTCTGAGTTTTAGTGAACACAAACCTTAAAAATAAGTCAAGACTATAAAAGCAATAGATAACTATACAATCTTCCATGTTTATAAGCTCTCCACTAGCAGAGTGGTTACCGTGTGGGCTTGAGAAGCATGAGAAAGCTTGAGCCATGAGTTCGAATTAATGTCGTTTCACCGTTTTTTTTTGGTTTTTTTTTGTTGTTTTTTTTTTTGTTTTTTTGTTTTTTTTTTAATAAATTCTTTTATATTGCTAGTCTAGATCTAATACAAATTTATTTACATGACTTCTTCTTCTTTGTTCTCATTTTTATGTTGGAGCGTACAGATGACTAGACCAATATATGAGATGAACTGCGCAGTGGATTCCAAATCAGGGAGCTCTCCATAAAGTTTTCTTTCTATTGAGGTGTTTTGGGGCCAGTGTCTTGTACGGGCCTCTTGGTAAGGAGAACAGTTTTGGAGGACATGGTCGACATTCTCTGGTGACACCCCACATGGGCAGATGACTCATCCAAACTATTTGTGATTTTTACTTCAGTGCTCACCAATGAAGCAATGAACAAGCAATATATAAGAAAAAAATAGTTGTTTCTTTGTTGTTGTTGTTTTTTTTATTTACTAAGGGGAATAACTTCAATGATATAGACATATCTCAATACTGTAAGATTTATTACCTTATTTAAGTATCAAAAACAGTTAATTAATTACCACTAGTTGATTAATGTTTCAATCGACTCATGTTTTGTTAGGGTAATTTATATATGTGAGACATTTTTCAACTTAATCCGAGAATGTGAAGTGATAGAATAACGTATGCCAAAGTTGTATCAGAGTGAGTTCAATGAGCTTTGTAAGAAAAGATATGTGAACTAGTTTGTTAACCCTTACCCTGTCAGATAAGCAACTGAACTTTTTTTCTTACTCTGTATTTATCTAGATCTAGTTATTTGCCATTTTTAACCTCATATTTCCAGCTTTAAAATTAGATTTTTCACACACTTGTCAGTGATGGGATATTTTTGACATCACCTTGACAGAGTCTAGAAAATCTGGCCATGACATCACGTAATCTACTTTACTAATCAGCAGTAAGGAGCTCTGTTCACAATCGCAATAGACAACTCTCTGGAAGTTATTGCCCCTTTGAAACTTGACGGGAGATTATTGATTATGAAGACTTTTAAAAAAATCTTTTTTTTGAATTCTGTTCTCCTTGTCAGAATGAAATTACCATGATGCATATAATTTGAACTCGTATTTCGAAATCTTCATTTCTTTAGAAATACAACAAACAAATTCAACAACAAAGGGGCAAGTATATTGGCTAAACACAGACTACACGTACAATGTTATTTAGACAATGGAAGGCATTGCTGTCACAATGATATATTCATATTTGTTAATAATTTTATCATTTTATGAATGGTACATATAGTCTTGGTGGCGATATGGCTGAGCGGTACGACACTTGGCTTTTGAACTGGTGGTGCCGGGTTCAAATCCTGTTAAAGACTGGGATTTTTATTTTCGGGGTCAACCCAGTTCTACCTCAACCTGACATTAGTCGGGGAAAAGTAAATGGTGTTCGTCGCTGTGCTGGCCCCATGACACCCTCGTCAACCGTGGGCCACAGAAAAAGGTAACCTTTACATCATCTCCCTATTGAAGTCCGAAATGGAAAATTTACTTTTGCTTACATATAGTCTTAGTATCCAACTTCACTATCCAGTGGCGTAGCTAGGGTGAGGGGAGGAGGGGGAGAATTTGAAAATCCCCCCAGGCTCCCAATTGACCGGGGGGGCCCAAATGAGTGGTTTTTTGCATTAAAAATTAAACATTACGCAAAATGCAGGGGCCTCCAAAGAGGTAAAGCCCCCCCCCCGGGCCCTCAAACAATGAAAAATTCCTAACTACGCCCCTGCCAATATCTCATCTTATAGATCAGTGTTTCCCAATTTGTGTTCCTCGGAACCCTAGTGACCCTTATTTTGTGTTCCTGGGAACCCTAGTGACCCTTAATTTGTGTTCCCCGAGCTAATAAAATAATTAACTAATAGCCATAGCGTGAATTAATCTTAAAGTAAATGTGGCGAAGAAAAAAAAAAAGATTGTTAGTTCTTCTTGTTAACAAAATAAGGTTTAAAACGTCACTATGAACTTTGAACTGTTTCGGACTCTGAATCTAATTAAAAACAAAGATTCAATAAAAGATCCTCATTACATTATTTCTGGTAGAGTTTTTCTGAAGAGCATTACAACAAGCTAATGTTATGATTACACTACTTCTATTCAACTCCTATCTTCGTGGAAGCTATTATTGAAAACGGCTCTAACGATTTTCCAAGAACTTTAACGGTTGATGTATGTCACAGAGAAAAGAATTACTAACTCGTTGGCCACACTGGAAAAAAAAAACTCTTAGTTTGACCGATATCATTTGCCTAACCAGGATTCTTTCTGGAGGTGGGGCCGAATGGGGGGATGGGCCGGGGGGGGGGAATCCCATTGTAATTTTAATCTAACATTCATTAGTTATTAACAGAAAAAAATAGCTCTATAAGTTTTATAAAGGAGGTATTGTCATTTACCTATATATGTATTATACCGGTACCTAGACTGGAAAACGGAAACTATTTCTTATCAGATAATGATCAGATCAGAGACCTATATATAAAGAAAGAGAGAGATTATTATGTACGTAACTCTTTTTCAAGCTGTAAGGGAAGTCGCCCGAATCTAGGGAAATCGATCTTTTCTCTCTTAGAAAAGTAATGATCTTTAGTTATCAAAGAGTAGAAATAATGCAATACCCATAGACATAAATAAATATAGACTGCCCAATAAGAGAGTTTTATTAAATGAAAATTTGTGAATTGCATTTGTGTGTACTTTTTTTTTATGTCTTTGAGTTTTCTTTAATCTCTAAGCCTGAAGATCATGCAATTTTTAAATTCTTCATAATTCGGAAATCGGAATACAATAGATATAGATATACATGTTTTCAGCTACTTCCTTTTTCCAGTCTATATTGATTTATGTCTATGGCAATACCATTTTGCGGATTTTATATAGAATGGACTATTAATCACAAAACAATATATATATATATATATATAAATATTTTTATATATAAATATATATATATATATATATATATATAAACAAAACCATTTCCTGTTAATTTCCATCGGGAAAATGCTTTAGGTTTGTAGGTCGTAATAATTGAAGTCTCTTGATTTAATCTTCTTATTTACATCTAAATAGATTGATTACCTAAATCTTTCTAGATTAGGCTATGTATCTAAAAATTGCAAAATAATAATTATGAGACGAGACGAGAATACTCTTATTTTCGATTTTCAGTTACTCGATCTACATCTAAACATTAAATTACTTTCACCTATATCCCTTGGTCTGCTGAACCGTTGGGGCACCACACAAGATCTGTCAACCTTCTTTCTCCATTCTTCTCTGTCATTTGCCTTTGATAGAATGTCATTTTGATAATCTTTCTGAAAATATTGAAACCTGCCGTTTTACTTGCTTAGGGGAATTACTTAGAGTTCCATTTTTAGTTTGTGGTTCCACACAAACCTTCTTTGTAACAGTGGCGTAGCTAGGGTGAGGGAAGGAGGGGACCCCAAATGAGTGTTTTTTACATTAAAAACTAAGTATTAAGCAAAATGTAGGGGCTCCAAAAGAGGTCAGTCCCCCCAGGCCCCCAAACGATAGAAAATTTCTAGCTACGCCCCTGCTTTGTAACCTAGTTTTTTGTTGTTGTTTTGTTTTGGGGTTATTTGTTTTGTTGTTTTTTTTTGTCAATAAGTATGCTAATAATTTTTGTGTGCTTCATCAATTGAGACGTGTTATTTGTTTGTTTTTTTAAGCTGTGTTCCTGATGTGAGAAGTATCCGTTGTTAATTATAATTTATTATATCCAATTATCTATTTCTTTTTTTTTTAAATATATATGACAATTTAATTAAGTTATGTAACCGATTTCCAGCTTTTGAATTTTTATTGTTTTTTGTTTTTTTTTGACAGTGCTATTATTTTGTGTTTTTCAAAGTATTGTCCTAACGCCCTTTAATTGGAGTCAATGGATGGCATCTAACGTATTTCTTTTCAGTGATTTAGATAACAGCTGTCCATGGACATATGAAAGCAATTAAAATCTAATTGCTTTCATTTTGTTAAACAATCAGAGCGATAATGAGATTGCCAAGTCGAGGTTTAAATTGCTCTCTAATGAGGTCATTGTTGCTTTAGAAAAAAAATCGAGTTCTTCAATACCGCATTGGTAAGGGCAAGGATGACGGTAGCTGAAGGGAAGGTGAGGTTTGATCCGCGGACCATAGAATCTGAAACATTTTCATGGGTATGTCTATGTCCTCTGACTTCGGGTTACCCGACTAATTAGCGTCGACAAAATAGCGTTGACCTAATAGCGCGCAATTTTCCGACAAAATAGCGCAAGAAAAAGTGCAATGGTAATTTTTTTTTGTTGAGACCTATACCTTCATAAACACTGGCTCATTCATGGTACATCAAAGGTTGCGCCTGACTTATTTATGTAGGTCTTCACAGTACATACATTCATTGATACTTATTGATACTGCCATCTAAACAGAAAGTATAATAATTTCAACGTTAAATGAAACTGTTGGAGCTAACAGCAACTCTTGCTCCACAGAGTTGATGCTAGATTTTGAGAAGGCTAGTAAGCACAGAGTTGCCGGCAATCAGACTTTTCGGTTATGTATTCCACAATGGATAAAGATAAAAAAAAAACCCTAGCAATTACATATAGTGACGATAAACTGTACGCATGTTTGTCAATATACTCTTACACTTTTCATTTGGTCCACTTGCCGATGTAATTACTGCCTTCGGAGAATTCTAGATTGTCGACCAGATGTTATAAATAATACTGTTAGGATAACTATGTTGGTCGCCTGCAATGAAACCATGAAATCTCAGTAATCTATTTTCAATATATTTATGGAATGTTAGAGGTGGTGTACAGAACAATCTACCGCGAACAAACAATTTATTGAAGGTATGGCATCAAGCATTTCAGCTGTCAATTGACTATCGTCACCCTAATATCTACAAATTGATCACTCGTATTCCAGGAGAACAGGAGTACATTGAGAACAGGAGTACACCAAGAACAGGAGTACATCGAGAACAGGAGTACGCTGAGAACAGGAGTACATTGAGAACAGGAGTACATTGAGAACAGGAGTACATTGAGAACAGGAGTACATTGAGAACAGGAGAACACTGAGAACAGGAGAACATTGAGAACAGGAGAACACTGAGAACAGGAGTACATTGAGAACAGGAGTACATTGAGAACAGAGGACACTGAGAACAGAATTCTTATACACAGTGCTGGAGAACAAAGAAAAGCTGCAAGAAAGATAAAGATACCTTATATTTCAGTCGTCTATGGTCTTGCAGCTACATTGTCAATTTACGGAAACAAGCCACTTGTGGATTGCATACAATCTGACTTTTTCAAAGTCCTTATTTTTTTTGTAAATCTGACATGTTTGGAAGTATGATTGCTTGCTAGTTTTTTTTAAAGTGCATATTTGAAAATAAATAAATCTACTATATGTTTCCAAATTACTACTGTTTCACTGACTGATCAAGAAATCTCTTAAATTGTCGTAAGGAATCGCATGAAATTTCGTACAATTTCTTACCTCCTAGGCTCTCACTAAGAACCGGATAGGACAGGTTCGCAGCCTGACGACCACTACATTGAAATTATTCATTTTTGCTTATTCTATTATGTTTGCATCATAGAGTTGTCTATTATATCTAGACTGGAAACCGAAAACAAATTCTTATACGCTATTGATAGATTTACAGACCTATATATTTAGATTTTTATGTAGGTAACTCTTTTTCAAGCTGTAAGAAAAGTCGCCCCCAATTAATCTTTATTGTCTTAGAAAAGGAAAAAGAGGCAGACAGAGAAAGCGGTGGGAAGACAACATCACAGAATGGACAGGCCTACCATTGAACGAGGTTTTAATCAGGGCAAAGGATAGAGAGGAATGGAGAAAGATGGTCCACAAGTCTTGCTTGGTGCCCCAACGGTCCACCAGACTAAGGGATAGGTAACAGGTAACAGGGTCTTAGAAAAGTAATGATCTTTAGTTTTCAAAGTGTACAAATAATGCAAAATCATTTCTCGGATTTCCTTTAGAATGGGCTATTAATCACGCCAGTGTATATGAAACAAAGCCATTTCCTGTTGTTTGCATTGAGATAATGTTTCGAAAATCCTAGATCAAAATAATTCATATGTGTTGATTTTAATCATCTTATGTACATTTAAATAGATTGGGTACCAGACCGGTAGGGAAAGTAAAGGTGGTTGGTCGTTGTGCTAGCCCTATGACATCTTCGTTAACCGAGGGATCAAATAAAGAAAACGAATGCTGAAAACTTTCTTGTTTTTTTTTTAAGTTTTTAAACCAAATACGTAAATGATATGCAATGTTTGTTTCAATGTGAAGCAAGCTTGCCTAAAATTGGGGCTTCCTGAGATTGATATCTGTCAAATTTCTGCCCATACTGATTCTGAAGCCTCGTATAAATGACAGCGATGAACAAAAAAATCTTAACAAAAGATCAGTTCAAAAAGAACAAGGTGGGGACATTTTTTAAATGTTAAGCAAAAAAATACCGGTAATAATTTTGAGAGTAAAATCTCTAACGCATTTGAACTCAATCCCAACTCTCGAAACCCTCTTTTTTGTATAGAACGCCTAGATGGTCTATGGGCTGTGATCTAAGACTGTAGATCTCAAAGTAGGCGCCAGGTTTCCCTAACGGCCAATAAAAGTTAAGGTAAAAATAATACTTTGTAATCGCGCAAGCAGTACGGCGGCAGTGCCTCAATACTACTTTAAGGTTTGGCCTATCTTATATTAAGACTTGATGTAATGATTCGGCTTGATCAAAACTATTAGCGCCCAAGTCTACTACTTGCGATACGGACTGGGTGTCAGTGTGTCGACTTCAGCTGCTCTTCTGGGAGTCCAGATCCTCACTAGGCGCTTTGGCCTCTTCTTCGCTTGCACATATTTCCCAAGGTCCAGAGTCAAAGCAGGATAATGCAAAATAGATTTCACAGCTGTCGCCTTTGGGGGAGGGGGGGTTCATTGATGTCCCGCTTGCTTAGCATGTGTCATTTTAATAATAATGAAAATAACAAGGAACAGAAAACGAATAGAAGGCTTTATTCAGCTAGATAGACACATGAATTGTCAAAAGGTACTCAGAAGGTAAAACACTACATGAATGTTGTGAACACATACTTAATTATTTGAAATTAACATTAACAAAAAATATCAAGGAATTCAACAATTCACCCTATCTAAAGTCAAATCAAGGCACATAGGTAATCATAAAACAATCTCTATAGTAGGCTACAACAGGTAAATATAAAACACCAATCTCGGTAGTTAGGTCTCTCTCTTAACATGTTGGGAGGTTAACTGCATGTTTCTTGAGTCCAAATGGAGGAATGTTGATTTTGTTGATTATGAGATTAGGGTCTTTAGAGCCTTCCAACAGTTTCATCCTTTTCTGTACTACAGTAGGAGTGTTGATAGTTACTTTAATGTCTCGGCACTCTGGGGCACTCTGGGAGTCACAATTTATCTTTATCTTCACTATTAAACTAAATTAAAGTTACGTTACCCTTTCAGACCTTGCGATCTATCTTGCACATGGTGTATGGTCATCTGTTTCTTTGGACAACGGTTTTCGAGCAGGGTGTCGTGTGGCCAGCACATGGACCAACCGTCTTTACTGTCCCATTAGAGTGGACTCAGGGTTGCCCTAAAAATTCCAGTCTTCCCCGAGATTCAAACCCACGACCCCAAGTTCGGAAGCCAAGCGTAACCGCTCAACCACCGCTCCTATTAAACTGAGCTAAGGTGACCAAATATTTGGGGAGGAAAAGCGGGACACATGTCGATCATGGGACCTAAAAGGAACAGGCTCAGATCTTTTTCAAGCAATTTTGTTTTCACAATGTTAGACGTTATTACAATATATAGGATTCTCAAGATTTGAATCAAAAAGAGTGGCCAGTGCGAAAGAGCGCCGAACCAACAAAAAGCTAAGAGAAGAAGCAGGCCCATCTGCAAATGACTAAACCTACCCACGCAAAATATGCGGCCGGCTTTTAAAAGCGAGGATTGGACAGCCATCTTCGAGTCCATAGGAAATGAGAAATATGCTCATCTTCGACCACAAAGGAGGAACTATTCGTCGGAATACACACATACAGAAACACACACACACAATTATTTAAATAATTGCAGGCTTTCTAAAACATTTTCTAGGATAGATCATCTTTTTGTGCGATCCATCCAGCGTTAACATGTTGAATAGGCCGCTTCTCTTAAATAGAAATACTTGACACAATGTTCGTAAAAGTTTACGATTGTCGCTGCCACATCAATTTTTAGCGGCCCCCGAAAGGGGAAAAGACGCTATTAGTTTTGTGTG
>JADKLZ010000166.1:26050300-26089837 GCA_021533235.1 Biomphalaria straminea
GCCCTTAAAATAAAACTTACATCCTAAAAAAAAAAAAAAAAAAAAAACCTAAAGAAAACAGACAAAAAAATTACAATAAAGACAATCATGAAATGTTTATGGTATAAAAACTTGCTATAATGATGAGACCCTGTAATTTTTCTTTATCAGTATCTACACAATGAAAAAAAAACAAACTATTACACATTTTTATAACTAAGACACTGATATATCTCTAACAATAGCTTTCAATAATTAGTGCAAAAAAGAAAAAAAAAAAAAAAACAACATTATTTCTTTTGTCAATGTGATTTACATTTACCTCTTGAAAGCAACTCTGCACTTCTTACAATAGGGATGAATTGGGTTTTTTTGCTTCCAATGGACTTTTCTGTTTACTAAAAAAAAAAAAAAAAGAAAATATAAAGCACTCTACAGAAAGAATTAGTGATTATACAATTAGTTATTATACAACAAATTTAAAAAAATCTGAATATGAGTAAATTAAATAGAAATATTTTGTGCACATTCAGCAATCCTATGCTGCTTTTTAAAATGAGGTCTAAATTTTTATTATTTTAATTTTTTGGGAACTTATTAACTTTTACACCTAATACAAGACTAGATTTCATTATTAAACTATTAAACCTTGGTTAAGGCTTAGCCTAAAACTAATAAGCCATAGAATGCACCCTAGATCAAAGTGTAGAAATTGTATAATATAGTAATATTATATAGTAATTAGTATTAATAGACCTCTAGACCTTCTAGCTAGGCTACCTGGATCTGGTTATGTGGATGATGGACTGGTCACCTCGATGGTCTCTGCATGGACGGCATGGTCGTCTGGTTCATACCTTGCAACTGCCATCAATTCCATAGGCTCCTAGAGTCGAGGTTTAGACTACCAAGTAGATATCCTCAACTCTAAAGGAACATAGAAAAAAAGTCAATATATGTTAAGGCTGATATATAATATAAAAAAAGTCAATATAGAGTTAGGCTAGTATTTAATATAATATATCGATCTACTATTAAACTATATAAATATATCTAAGGGTATGGCCTCTGGCTATAGTCTTACACTTTCATTTAGCTAGTTATATATCTGATTTTACAACCAAAAATATTTAATATAATTATAGATCTAGATTATTCTAGATCTATGACTATATATTTAATATATTATATATAATATAGAATATAGCAACAATAGAATAGTACGGTAGAGAAAACTAATGGACTAAGTGACTTAGTCTAATAGACTAATATATCTAGATTATTCTAGATTCTAGTCTATTCAAGTTCTAGATCTAGCGATCATCTAAATTATTCTAAATCTAGATTAGAAATTCTAGCTCTAATCACTCTAATATTCTATGACAACTACGAGTAGTATCTTGGTCAATTTAGATTTAAACTAGTAAACTACTATTATTCTTTTACAATTTAAATTCCAGATCTAGTTAGATTAAGTGATTAACTTATAATTTTTACTTATATATAATACTAATACTAGTTAACTAGTTACTACTAATAATTTATTAAATAATATTTAAGAAGCTTAGCCTTAATGGTTCCAGATCTAGAATCTAGATTCTAATTAGTATTTCTATGAAATATAATATTATTGATTATTACACAATATGGAATCTAGATTAGTGGATAGATAGATCTAGAAATTAGAAAATATATATATATATTATATATAATTATAATATATATATATATACTCTAGTAATAATATATATAGATAATAATATATATATAAATCTAACATCTAGATTTAAATTAAATCTGAATCTGATCTAGATAGATTTATAGATTGATTTATGTATAAATTGTAGATTTATATTTAATTTATAAATATCATATCACTTCTAGTCCTATAGTCTTATTAGTTGACTTACTCATTTTAACTGTTCGCTGTAACTAGTAACTAGTATTACTCACTGTTACTGTTAGTAAACGATCTACAATTGCTAATATATGGCCTACCTCTATAATTCTATGTCTATCTAATATCTACTATTTATTTACTAGATTCTAGATCTACTTTACTGAAGTTGTCTTTACTCTATAATCAATAATCTAAATCTAGATTATATCTATTTCTAGAAATAGATAGACTATAGACTTATTAAGACTTAAAATGCAATAAATTAAATGTTGTACTTCAGTCAAAACTTTAAATTACTTTAATCAGACTCAGACAGACTGATATATTATATATATATATATCAGACTAGACTAGATTTAATCGATATTTATAATAATAATTTATATTAGATCTATATATAATATTAGTATATATTATATATATATATAATAATAATAATATTATAACTATATTATCTAGAGTCTAGATATATATAGAGCTAGCCTAGAAATTAGAATAGATTTAGGTTAGGTTAGGTCTAGATTGCTAGATCTAGATCTTGCTTGACCATGATGAGTCATGACATGATTGAGACTGAGTCAGTAAAGTCCAGTAGTTGAAAAATGTATTTTAAAGAAGTCTTAGTCTACTCTACTTCTAGTCTAGTAGACTATAGTTCTAGTTTCTAGCCTAGATTAATATTATACATTTTTTTATACTAGATTTAGATATTTTTTTAGATAATAGACTTATTAATAGATCTAATTATTCTAATATAAATTATAAATATAATTATAGATTATAGTATACTAGATCTAGAAGTTATACTATAGTCTATAGACAGACGTCTGCTATTACACGCATACTGATACTATTAAAACATTATATAGTTTACATCTCTAGAGACTGTTGTAATCTATAAATAGATCTATATAGATTCTAGATAACTAAATATTACATAAATTTAGATCTGGCTATAATCAGATCCACGTGTGTAGAATCTAGATAATGGAGTTTGCTGCTTGCTTGAATAATCCAGTTTGTGCTGAACATCGCGCACTTAAAATGCTTCTATTTCATTGGTCGAAAAAAATTCTACATAAAATTGAAAATCTAGATCTAGATAATTTTTATCTAGATCTAAGATGTTCTCCCGAGGTTTCTACATGTATATGTAATTAAACATTACTAAATCTGTATTTTTTTCAGTTTCATTTTCGCTTGTTTGTATGTTTTTTTTTTTTTGTTTTTTTTAGTTAGTACAGCGGGGGGAAAATGCCGTTTTCATTGGGGATTTCCAGAACTGGGCCAGCAAGGGTAAAACTTTACCAGACCAGTTAGGGCAATTCACCAATAGAACCCTAATTGACAGATAAATAAATCATAATATTACTTTAAAAAGTGATACAAAGCAAAATTTATAGTTAAAATAAATTATATTAAATAAAAAGAACATCATTATACTGTTGCCTATTTTATAATAAAGATTTCATCATGTTGATTCTGGCGTGGTATGGGAAATC
This sequence comes from Biomphalaria straminea, assembly GCA_021533235.1. Lineage (NCBI taxonomy): Eukaryota > Metazoa > Mollusca > Gastropoda > Planorbidae > Biomphalaria > Biomphalaria straminea. The sequence continues at coordinate 26,053,682 of JADKLZ010000166.1, forward strand.
CCATACCGGCACGAAAGCGGAAAGACGTTAACGGCCCAATAACTGAAATCCCACACCGATCCGTTAAGGTTTTTATATGGGAATTTGGTGTTAGCGCGTTTCCCCACACTTAACCGTATTAACCCATGGCGGCCCCTTATGGTGGCGGTAGCTCTATGTTTATAGGGTATTAATAAACACTTTAAGTCTAGAAATTAAAATTATAGATCTTGATGTAGTCTAAATCATGGCTGTCTGGTCGTGCAGTTTGCGCGTTGGACTGTGGTTTGGATTTATCCCTTGTTCAAACCCTGCCCGTTCCCATCCCCCGTCGTCCTGCAGAAGGTTTGGACTTCAACTCTGAAGGAACATCCGAAACAAGTAAAACAACAAACATTCTAAACTAGACCAAGAAATTCTAGATCTAGAAAAAAATCTAAATCTAGTGTAAAAATGTTAGCTCTATTGTATTGTTATTTTTTTATCTTATTTATTAGGTCTTTTTAAAATACGAGTCAGATTACGAGGTTTAATAAACATTACCATACCGAGTTTTTTTTAGCATTTCATTTAAAGGATAAACTAGATATGACGTCAAAGGAAAAAAATCCAACAAGTCACACGGCCTAGTTAGACTAAAAAATGTCATCTATACGAGCAGCTTGTCGAGGGTTCATAGACATTAGTGTACCGAGTGAGTTCTTTTAGCATTTCCTTGAAAGAATAAAATAGATATTACTTCAAAGGAAAACAATCCATTACGTCAGAATGGGCTAGTTAGACTAAATATATATATATATATATATATATATATATATATATATATATATTGTAATAACTTCAGAGGAGGCAACTCAACGAGACATAGATGTCTATTTACATGACATCACAGGTACACAAAACAACAACTTCTTTTAGCACTGTTTCTCCATCTTGACTCTCAACGTGGGCGGAAGTCGTTATTCTCCCATGTAAATATCCTGTTCTAGTCCGTTCACTAGAAGTGCGCACCTGTGCACTAGCCTGAATGATGGTGCGCAAATCAGAGTCATTACATTGCCCCCGTCTTAGCACTTTTCGTCCCGAAAAGAAACAATGCAGCTGAAGTTTAACAGTTCAGGTGGAGGTCGATCAGTGGGAGCCACGGGCGGCAGGTAGGGTGTTCCCCACAAAGCCATCTGTATTGTTCTACTCCAGTGCCGCTTTCTCTTTCTCCAGTTGACCAGGCTGTTGTTGAGACGATGACGTGGCCGTTTGACACACAGAGAGATAGTGTCGAGTCCTGTTTTCATCAGCACAGCCGTTGATTGGACACGCTGTTTCAGCAGACCCTCCCGACAGACGCCTCTCATGAAAGCTGCAGGTTCACATGCAACCACGTTGCAAACAAAGTCCGATATGCCGCATTCATCCACAGCTAACAGTCTAACGTCCAGGAGATAGGTCTCCTCAAGTTCAAGTTGAAGATGTCTTCTTCTTGACAGCTCAGATTTAGATTGGGCTGACTGACATTCATCCATGCCAATGTCAATGATGATGGCAGAAGTACACGTGCCTTGTTGATGGTTTTCTTGGCATCCACATTCCCAGTGTGATGCGCCGCACGTACAGTTCATGCCAAACCTCTGGATACAATTGTCAAGCTTTGAATTTCTCTCATGAGAACCGGCAGATAGGCAGAGATCTTTAAGGTCCATAGTAACAGACTTGGATGCAGACCCAACGTTGTCTTGGTCTGTCCGGCTCATTGAGGTACTCGCTGTAGCTAAATCAGGAACAAACTTTCAGGCACATAACAGACTTCATCTCCTTCATTCATCTCTTTCCTCTCGATTTCGGTATACCCCATTGAGATCGTCGCAGCAATCGTTGTCACGTTCTTCGCCTTTAAGTCACCCCCGTCAGACTTGCTCACAACACAGCCACAGACAGCGCTCCAATCCCCAGCGCCTACATCACCACTGTTTGTGCAGCCACAGTCCTGACCAGACAGCTGCCCTTTCACAAACGAGTTTATGCCTTCTTTCGGTTGCGACACCATATGATCACTTTGGTCTATTAGTTCTTCCAATTCCAATACACTTTCATCTACGTTCAACATCATATCTCTGCTCATGTTCCTCATCATGATCCTTATCGTGCTCAATTGTTTCTTAAATTCATCCCCACACTCCTGGATCTTGCCAATGACATCCCCAATCCCAGGTTCAACTTCAAACTGGTAGGTCTCCGGATCTTCATCTTCCTCAATCAATGCTTGTCGCAGACGAGCCTTAAGCCTTTCCTTGCTACCGAAGGGTTTTAAATCTCGGTCCCGAAGCTCTTGTCTCAGCTGTGTAATTGAGAGCTGATGTAATAGCTTCGAATATGTCATTGTAATCAAAGCCTACCTCCTCTCGTTGAGTTGCCTATAATCCTCACTTCTGACGCCAATGTAATAACTTCAAGTGAAGGCAACTCAACGAGGACATATACGTTTATTTACATGACATGACAGTTACATAAATCAACAACTTCATTTAGCACTGTTTCTCCATCTTGACTCTCAACGAGGGCGGAAGTCGTTCTTCTCCCTTGTAAATATCCTGTTCTAGTCCGTTCACTAGAAGTGCGCACCTGTACACTAGCCTGAATGATGGTGCGCAAGTCAGAGTCATTACAATATATTAGGGTGCACCGGAGAGTCGCTCCGGCTCCGGCTTCTGCCGAATATTCGGCATTTTTTTCACTATACAGCAATATTCGGTTCCGATCGAATATCACTACCGGATAGTAAACCGGATAGTAAAAACTACAGCGTAGTACCTGTATTTCTATTGATATTGTTAGGCGCCTCAGCGCTAAGTCTTTTCCGGATACACCAAGTGGAGGTGACACTTAAATATCGAAACAACACAGGCGAAAGATATATAAAGGTAGTCGACGCTGATAAACGAAGTCAAGCAAGAAGTTTAATACTCAATGAAGCAAACCGTCGAATGTCGCCAAACTAAATCTCCAAGTCAATAAAAATATACCAATATTTAAAAAGTGGACATGATTCAATAATGCCAGTTCTGAAACGTTTTTGCTTAAAATACAAGAATTAGTTTTTTAAAACTATGACAATACGTCAAATATCTTTTAGTACAAAGACATTAAAAATAAAACTTTACATTATAAATTCACATTGCATACGTAGCAGTGATGTCTGGCACATTTCAAAAGCTTGTCTTGACCTTTGAAAGGTCTAGTAAACATGTCCTTAACTACGTCACGCTGATATTATGTCTAGATGCGCGGGATATCTTCATAGGTAAAGATGAGCAACCCACACCTCCTTTTGTTTGTATTGTCCATAACATTGAGTTCACAGATAAACAGCTGACCACATAAAGCCAGATGTCAACGTCACATCTTATGAGGAAACTAAGTTTGTTTACTTGGAGAAGAATTTTTATTTGGGGACTACTAGCCATACCTCCATAATGGTAGCCTGGTAAAAGTTTGTTTATTATGAGATAGGTTGTCAATCAACGGTCAGGACCACACCTTTTACAATATTGACCGGGTAATAAGCACTAGCGGTTCCAGAACTTTGGAGGGGGGTGTGTGTGATTTTTTTCCAAACCATAACGCTGAGTAAACCCTAACCCTATGCATAAACATGTGTACAGCATATATATATATATATATATATATATGTATATATACATGTGTGTTTTTTGTGTGAGAGAGAGAGAGAATAAAAAAACACACAAAAAACAGTCATGTTGAGGCCTTTCTCTTAATAGCTTAGGGTTCTAGGGAAGCGCTGTAAGACTACCTAGTGGATCCCCCGACGCCAAAATCGTTTTTTTGCATTTTTCACTGCAAAAGCTTCTGCAGCTCATTATACATAGAGTTTGGGGCGAAGCCCCGACGCTAAAAGCGTTTTCTTGCATTTTTCACTGCAGAAACGCATCTTTTCTTATCTTATATAATACAGACGTTACTTCAAAAAAGAAAATGATTACGTCCTATGCGTCATGCATTCAGTCATGCATATCACGCATTTTCCTGACATCTACATCTCATTATTTAGCAGTGAAGTTCGGGACGAAGCCCCGACACCAAAAGCGTTTTCTTGCATTTTTCACTGCTGAAACGCATCCTCCTGACATCTACAGCTCATTATTCAGCAATGGGGTTCGTGGCAATGCTAAAAGTGTTGTCTTGCATTTTTCACTGCAGAAACGCATTCATCTAACATCTACAGCTCATTATTCATCCTATGTTTGTAATAGTTTTGTTACAGAACTATAATTCAAAGATCTAAATAAAAAATTTCAGAAGTGGGAGGAGAAACTAAGTGTACCAATTAGATTCTTCTCTAATTTTTTTCGCATTTTTAGGATGCAAACACACATTTTGAGCTATAGTCCCACATTTATTTAACTAGAAAATATCAGATTGAGTAAAGGTTGGAAAAAGGCGAGTAGTAAAAAAATTAGGTTCTGAACTCATCGCAATCGTTATTCTTATACTGAAAATTTTCGTATGAATTCTAAATTTTCAAAAACAAAGTCTTTCTTTAATAAATTATGATAAATTCATGTGAAATTACTTAAATTTGTTGCCATATTTGACTATTCTGTTTTAAAATATCATGTTTTCGTCTGGAAAGGGGAGGGGCGGTAGAGTGAAAACGATTAATCCTCGCTCCTTTTTATAATTTCTGCTAATGATTGCATTAGGCATTAAAGAATAGGATAGGGGCGATGCGATAAAAAAATTTAATTTATAGCATATATAAATTATATTAGTGACAGATTTTTTTCTTCTAATTTTGTAATTTCTTAACTATAATACACAAAGAAAAGGTATTGGTTTGTCCGATGGGCGGAAGGCGATTACATGTATCGCGGCTAAATTGCCCCTCCCACCTCGTTTAACCATTTTTCATTTTATATTTACTAATGATAAAATTTGAGATTAGAGTGTGGTGCGACATAATATACAATGGTTTCACATATCAATACATACCTTGTATAATATAGATATTCAGCTAATTTTGTTCACAAACTATGATTTCTCCATAAAAATAGGACCACCCCGCAACTCATAGGGCCAGAGTGGGGAGGGTAGTAGATCCCCCTTTACCCCAACGAATCGGCCAAGATACCAGAAGGGAATCGACATAATATATTAATAATATTTTAATTCGTCTAGTTTTGTTCACAAACTATGATTTCCGCATAAAAGTAGGACCGCCCCCCCCCCCCACTCAAAGGGTTTAAGTGGGAAGAGCAGTAGAAGTATCCCGCCCCCCACTCGAAAGTTTATGAAGTGGGGGTGGGCGGGATTGATGCCATCGCCCCTCCCGACCCCACCAAATCGACCAACATACTAGAGAGGGGGGGCGAAATAATCTAAAACAGTGGTCTTCAACCTTTTTTGGGCTACCGCCCCCTTTTCACATTTTTTTCTTTAAAAAAATCCGCCAGCGCCCCCCTCTAAGAAATTACTTATAAAGAAGCGTGAGAAGGCAAATTTTTATTATAGTGTGAAGACATAGCTCTAGACCGCACCAGATGGAGAGAGACAGTGACCAAGAAAGCTATGGACAGCATGGGTCTCAGCTCTGGAAGAAAAGCGGTCAACGCGGAAAATGGCCGAACCTCGAGCCCCCTTCATAGGTAGCCTAGCCAAGCCAAGTTCAAGCGTACTTAGTTAACTTAGCCCCTCGACAACGCTTCCCACAAATTATCATGTATTTATAAATTTTTATTCTGTCAATAACATTTATCCCGCATGGGAGACGACCGCATGCCAAAGGCGATGTTAGAGCGTACAGTATGACAGATTAGCAGAGGTGCCCCCACCCCGTAAATGCAATAAAGATCCATTCAGGCACCATTTCGCCCTCACTGTCATAGTGGAAAGTACCTGGCAGCATTCTCAGACTGCAGATTGCCTCTGAGAGAGACAGATGGAGAGCTTTCAAAAATCTGCGGGGCAAATATTGAAGACTCAAAGAAAAGCCATTATTGAAGACAGGCGCAAAAGACAGAAAGAAAACTTAAATAGACCGCCAACAGTCAACGGCTTTGTCTGCACGAAATTTAGGAAAATATGCAGGTCGCAACTGGATTTGCATAGTTATGTGAAACACTGCACTCGTCCGTAATCTTCGGAATCGAAGGCAAAAACAACCAATATTATCATTATACAAAAAATTATGTCAAATTAATCTCATTGTCATGGCTTTCTTTCAAATCCTAAGAATAGAACCTTTTAGCCCCCGTTGAAGACCACTGAATTCTAAAACTAAGTTGAAATACAAATAATTACTAAATATTATTAACATAAGTAATAAATTCGTATACACATTGTGTGGTTTCTATACTAAGATTCGTCCATTGGTCGGCCGCCCCCCCCCCCCCGGATCCGCCAGTAGTAATAAGTTTGTTTACTTTGAGTTGAGTCTCAATTAGTGGGTTTGGACTACAAGCCAAACATCTACGCTGTTACCAAGACTGCTAACTTGGAGATAAATGTGAATTAGGAGGTTGGACATAAAACACACCTACCAAAGTGATTTTTGCAACCCTAAAACCAAGAGTATATTATTAATAATTATAATATTAAATAGCTTAGTAAGCTAGTAATTTTAATGTATATACAAATAGTAAGGATCTTTGTATATTAGACACTGACCAGGAATATCTTTAAAGGGAGGGCTCAACAGACTCAACACACCCAACTTCTTATTTGTTTAATCCATGACAATGTATTGATAGACATTGACCATTCTTAAGCCAGAAAAGATTAACGCAAATTGTTAAGACATATTGACACTGTCTAGAGGTCACTAAATGATGACACTAACTTTGCTTACTTGGAGAGAAATGTCCTTTAGGGCGCTTAACACACGTACTTTGCACAACAAAATAAAACCAATATGTGCATGTAGCATGTGTGCGTGTGTGTATTTTTTTCCATTGTATTAAAACCTTTAGAAAGAAAGCTAATTTCATTTAATTATATTGACTTGATATATAAAGGAAAACCTTACAGTAAAGTTTAAAATTGCAGAAAATAAATTGATCTAAAGCACCTCAATTAGATCTAGCAAACAAAGAAAAAATATGCTGGAATGTTAAGAAACACTTGACCTCTGTAACTAGTATACGGATCTAATTTAACTATATGCTTGAATGACCATGCCAACGTGTTATCTTTTTATTTGTCGACCAATCAACACTATGCCCAAGGAAAAATAAACGCGTGAAGGTCAACACAATCAACTATACACACTACACTAGGACCTAATGTAGGCTAACTACGTCCATCTGACAAGGTTGTTATAATAAGTCGAACACAAAGTCTATTTATGTTTTTGTTTTTTTGTTAGGGAGGGTGTGGATGAGTTTTTTTTTTCCTTCTATAGTTGGTTTTCCTAATGCTCTTAGATCTATATAACAGATTCCAACTTTTAACTAACAGTTATCAGTATTGAGCCCTTAAAGCCAGAACCAGAAGCGGTCTTTTGGACTTTACAAGTCTGATGACCATATGTTGGTCTGAAATTCTTGAACACATATATACAGCCAATATACAAGCCAGATTGCACTTTACTTATGAAAGATTTACAATAGTAACTAGTTAAATATATACTATACATATTTTACATTGACCCTCCATCCAATGGCGGATCCGGGGGGGGGGGGGGGGGGGGGGGGGGGGCCCCCCCCCCCCCCCCCCCCCCCCCCCCACTTGGCAGAATTTTAGTTTACAATTAAAACAATTTGTATGCGAATTTATTACTTATGTTAATAAAATATACTAATTATTTACATTTCAACCTATTTTTAGATTATTTCGTCGCCCCTCATCTAGTATGATGACAATTTTGTGGGGTATGGAGGGGACGATGGCATCAATCCCGCCCCCCCCCCAACTCTCGAGTGGGGGGAGGCGGTCCAATTTATTTGTAGAAATCAAAGCTTGCAAACAGAATCAATTAAATATCTATATGATTAAAACTTGTTATTGAAATTTAAACGATCTTTATAATAAATCTTTATATCTATCTATCTATCTATCTATCTATCTATCTATCTATCTATATATTATATATTATATCTTTCCCCTGTTGGCTGATTGGGGTGTGTGTGTGTGTGTGTGTGTGAATATACCTCTACAACCCTTCCCACCTAAACCCTTTGAGTGGGGGGGGGGCGGTCCTACTTTTATAGAGAAATCATAGTTTGTGACAAAGTTAATTGAATAAATATATACATTTTATTTTATTTCTATCCCCTTTTAATTTCCTGGCCGATTCGCTGGGGTAAGGGGCTGGCGATTGCATGTACTGACCTTCCCACTCTAGCCCTTCAAGGGGGGGGGGGGTCCTATTTTTATGAAAAAAATCATAGTTTGTGAACAAAATTAGTTGAATATCTATATAATACAAAACTACGTATTGAAATGTGAAACTATTGTATATTATGTCGCACCACACTCTAATCTCAAATTTTATGATTATTAAATATAAAATGAAAAATGTTTGTACCAGGTGGGAGGGGCGATACATTCCATAGCCATTTGGGACTATATTTCACAATTTATACTTTAAATTTATTGAATATTATTTATCAAATAATTTTTTTTTCGACAGCGATCCTCAAAGCCTTTATCTAAATATGTGAAGTATCTTAACTTTTCAAGGAACAAATCAGTTGTATTTGCAATGTATAAAGGGGGGTATTCATATTAGAATATTTTTCAACATTATTGAAAAGGTCCTTTTGTAATATAATGAAAAATGAGCTTTAGGCCAGGAGAAGGCGTTTATTCAGTGGAGAACGCAAGAAAAGGCATTTAGCGTCGGGGCTTCGCCCCGAACTCTACTGATGAATAATGAGCTGTAGATGTCAGGAGAATGCGTTTCTGCATGAAAAATGCAAAAAACGCTTTTGGCGTCGAGGCTTCGCCCCGAAACTCACTGTTAAAGCTAACAGAGCTCCCCCAGACGCCCAAGTTTGCAAGAGAAAGGCCTCAAGTCAATATGACTTTTTTTTTTCGCCGAAGGTTGAGAAACACTGCTTTTTTAAATGCTCATATATATTCTCTCTAAATATATACGCACGTGTTTGCATAGGGTTAGGGTTTACTGGGCGTTAGGGTCAGGGTTTGGAAAAAAATCGCCCCCCACTCCATAGTTCTGGATCCACTAGTGCCTCCCACACACAGCCTTTATCGTTGTTGACTCGTACATGTACATGGACACGCTCATGCTACACAGATAATTTTTTTTTATAAAAACTGTTAAACTTTAATAAATCAATCAATAACAGAGTTTAAAAAAGTAAGGTATATAGAAGGAAAGAAAATAATACCAACCAATATAGGTATGTTATTTAACAGTCTCGTAAAATGTTTAGCAACACTAGCTATTTACAAGACATGTGGATATTCGGCTCCGGCGATCGCCCCTACCGCCCCCCCCCCCCTGGATCCGCCAGTGGTGGGAGGGTCATTGTAAAATATGTTAGTATATATTTATCAAGTTTCTAAGGTAAATCTCATTTCATTTTTTACTATTCGGCAATATTCGGCTCCGGTCGAATATCAAAAAGTACTACCCGGTGCAACAAGGGTGAAGGACGCATTTTTTGTTTTGTTTGTCAGTCTTTCTGTCAAAAAAAAGAACACTAAAAGCTATTGAAAATCTGTTTAAAATTTAACTTACTTTTCGAAACATCGCAATAGTTTTAAGTTTCTATAATAGATTGTTCCTGATGTTTATATATTTATAGTGAGAGAAAATAAGAATTCCAGATTAGTCAAATACAGTTAACTGAATTTTGGGATAGGTTCGTATGGAAATTAGATGCTCCCTAGCGTTGTGGAAAAATTTCCAAACCATACCTTGGTGTTATGAAGCTGTATTCCTTAAAACTCGAAACTTTTACTTACTTACTTAGACTTAGGTCCTCCCGCGCCGTTCGGCGCATTGGGCGGCAAGCTGTCTCCATAATGATCTGTCATTGGCAATGTCTGAAGCCTCCTCCCATCTGGTGTCCACTGTTTTGAGGTCCTCCATGAAGGTATGACGCCAAGTTATACGAGGACGTCCCTGTTTGCGTTTTCCTCGTATTGGCCTCCATGTCATCGCAATTCTTGGTATGCGTAGTTCATTTTGTCGTAGAACATGTCCCGCAAACCTCATGCGACGTTCTGTCACAACCTCACTGAGTGTTCGACTCCCAGTTCGGCATAGGATTTCCTTGTTTGAGACCCGATCTGTGTAACTGACTCTCAGAATCCGTCTCAGCCATTTTTGTTGAGCCACATTTAGTCTCTTCTCAATTTTGACAGATGACTTCCATGTCTCACATGCATATGTTGCAGTTGGAATGACAATTCTGTTGAGAAGGTGTATTTTTGTCTCGAGTCCAATGGCTTGGCTTGTCCAAATAGGCTGCAGCCTTTGGAAAATGCTCCCTGCCTTTCCTATTCGGCACACTACATCATGGTATGCATCCCCATCATTTGTTATGATGCTGCCAAGGTAAGTGAACTTGTCCAACTCTTCAAGCGTTGACTCGCCAAGTCTGACAGGGGCACCCTTTGCCTTATATCCCACTCGCAAAATTTTTGTCTTATCCAAGTTTATGCGGAGGCCAATTTTGGGTGCCTCTCTATCTAGGCTCTCCGTCATTTCTTGTATACTTTTATTTGTCGCCCCGAGTAGTGCAACGTCATCGGCGAAGTCCAAGTCCGTCATTCGGTTTTGTTCACACCATGGAATACCAAAGGCAGTCTGGTTCATTGCTTTCCTCATTATGTAGTCGATGGTTAGGAGGAAAAGGAAGGGAGATAAGATGCACCCCTGTCTCACACCTGTCTCGATGCTAAAAAACTCTGTGGTTCCTCCTTCTGTTTTAATGCAGCAACTAGACTGACTGTATAGGTGTCGTAGGATCTGGACAAATTTTTCTGGGATGCCGTATTCTCTAGCTATTTTCCATAGTGATTCTCGGTGGACACTATCAAATGCTTTCTTAAAGTCTACGAAACTGATCGCTAGCCGTTGTTGGTACTCAAGACTTTGTTCTATGATATTTCGTAGAACGAAAATCTGCTCTGCACAAGATCTGCCTCTTCGAAATCCTGCTTGTTCTTCTCTGAGCCTCTCATCTACAGACTGTTGAAGCCGTCTTAACAAAACAGTGCTGAAAACTTTGCCCGGGACAGAGAGGAGAGTAATTCCCCTCCAGTTGTTGCAATCTGCCAAGTTGCCCTTTTTTGGAAGCCTTACAATGACTCCTTTTTGCCAGTCCTCAGGGACTTTTGAAGTTCGCCAGCAGAGATTTAAGAGATCAGTCATTCTGTTAACAATGCACTGACCTCCATGTTTTAGCATTTCTGCTGACACCATGTCTAGCCCTGGTGCTTTGTTGTTCTTTAACACTGCAATGGCCATGGTAACTTCCTCTGCAGTTATTGGGTCTGTCTTGACCTTGAGATCATTGTCCGGAGAGGGGTCCCTGAATGTGTAAGTCAGGTCTGGCGAAGGTTGGTTAAGGGTCTCTTTAAAGTGCTCGATCCATCTTGCATCCTGCTCTTCTTTCGTTAGCAAAGTTTTGCCTTGCTTGTCTTTTATCGGTGCTCCGTGTCCACTCTTTGCTCCAGTGAGATCTCGGACAATACGATGGAGCGTTTTTGTGTCGTTTCTGCTTGCGGCTGCTTGCGCCTCTTGACCCTTCTGTTCAATCCAGTCACGTTTATCTCGCCGACAGCTTCTCTTTACTTTCAGGTCTGCTTCCCTATAAGCTTCTTCCGCTAGGCTGCGATCCTGTGTTTCATTTTTCTGATCTCGTCTAAGTTTGGCCTCTTTCCTCTCATCGATCAATTTCCATGTTCTGTCTTGTATCCACCGTTCCTTGTATGAACCTCGCCTCCTTCCAATAATTTCTTCAGCGCACTCAATAGTGGTATCTCTAAAGCTGGCCCACTCTTCTTCAAGGGTCAGTATATCTGCAAGAGCCTCGAAGCGGTTCTGTAGTTTCAGTTGGAACTGTGCTGCAGTATTGCAGTCTTTAAGCTTGTCTACATTAAATGGGCGGGGTCGTGTGGCTCGTTTTGGTTGGCGTTTCAGTCGGAGCTTACATTTTCCACAGACAAGGTAGTGGTCTGAGCTAATATCCGCTCCTCTGCGGGTCCGCACGTCTAATAGAGATGACCTCCATCGTTTGGAGATGCAAATGTAATCTATCTCGTTGAAGGTCTCTCCATTTGGTGACTGCCATGTTTTTTTTTGTGAATTTGTTTGTGCTTAAAATATGTGTTTCCAATTGAAAGGCTGTTGGATGCGCAGAGAGAAATCAGGCGTTCGCCGTTATCACTGATGTCTTCTGCAGAGCCATATGGTCCCATTACATATTCAAAGCCAGTTCGGTTAGGACTGATTTTGGCGTTGAAGTCTCCCATCAGTAGAATAAGGTCATGAGTGGGTGTTTCATCAAGTGTAGTTTGAAGTTGATTATAGAAATCATCTTTGATGGTATCTTCTGCATCCTCTGTAGGGGCATATACTTGGATGATAGTAATTTTAATTTGGTTTGTTTGGAGTCGAGCTGTAATGATGCGGTCACTGACTGGCTTCCAAGCAATTAGTGCTGAAGCTGCTATTTTAGACATGACGATTCCTACACCACCAATGTGCTCCTTATCGTGTCCTGAGTATATTATGGTTTTGCCATCATTAACTGTTTGCCCACTTGATGTCCACCGCATCTCGCAGATTCCAAGGATGTCCAGCCGGTAGGAGTCAAGCTCTCTTAGAAGTTGGGCCAGTTTGCCGCATTGATTTAGGGTTCTTACGTTCCACGTGCCTATACGAGTAGGCTTCTTTGCATTGAAGGGCTTGCCATGTATCGGGTATTGGACTTCCTTTTGGGTTTGGTCCAACACCGTCATCGGAGTTTGGATGCCCTTGCCGCATGTTTGATTTTCATTATGTTTAAAGTTTGCCGTTTCTGTAGCAATAGTGTTTTTTACAGGGTGGGGTCGCTAGCCCCACGCCAAACCCTCCTCCTTTTTCACCCGGGCTTGGGACCGGCAAAGATGGCTAAAAATGATTTTCAATAATCGCTACTACTAAATTGCTTTATTTTAAAATTCTGAACAACCTATTGTCGACATGCACATCTGTTTTTTTTAATTAAGTCATTTGACATAAATTTGTTTTGTTTAAAATACGGAACAATTGATATCGATAAATAAACAATCGTGACGTATTGTAGTAATAGTAGTCAATTATGCGATTTCAAACAATCATTTGTCTGAATTTTTAGCGGTCCCCGTAAGGGGAAAAAGCCGCTATTAGGTTTGTGCAAAATGTCCGTCTGTCACACTCAGGGCGCCAAAACTAGAAGAGATACGAAAAATATTATTTCATCATTAAATGCGGCTTGAAAAGTTTAGGTGCAACGGCTAATTTTAGTTTTCTAAAAGCAAACCGTTTAATTTATAAAATTAATTATGCAAGCGATTTTTTAATAACAAAACACCAATTCTAAAACAATTACGTAAATGTAAGGAAGGAAATGTTACTATAAGAAATGCCCTTGATATATGAATATCATGCACATTTTTTAAAATGAACTTTTAGCAGCGACTTTCGTGTACTAGTGTAAAGCCCGGAAATGACATGATTCTAAACTAATTTCTTAAATTTTTAAAAAAATCAGATTTAAAAAAAAAAAAAAGTTTAATGCCCCCATTAGAATGAAAGAAGCATATTTTTGTGCGTTTTGTCTGTTGGTTGGTCTGTCCGTCACGGTTAGATAAAAAAAACACTAAAGGCTTTTGAAAATATGATTTAACCTTTGCTGTTCTTTCAGAAATATTGCGATAGTGTAAGGATGGGAGCATACAGGAATTGAGCCAGGGACCAACGATAAATACGAACTAAAGTCTAGTGCGCAAACATCAAGATAAGGCAGGTTTATACCCTGCTCGCCATCCTCCGTCGGCCAGCAGGAAGTTAATTATTTTCAAGTTATAAGGAACATCCGAAACATCTTGCGAATAGGCGGATCTGACAGGGATCCGACTCTGACGGGGGCCGCCTCTAAGTTTGTGTATCACACAAACTCTCTTTGTAATCTTGTTACATTTACACATTCGCTTAACTTATAACATTATTATTTCGTTTAATTGTTTACATAACACTCTCAACTCTCAGGGATACGCAAATAAAGACCCGCTGGTTACGGGTAAAATGTGTCTAGTATATATATATATATACTAGTCGACCGGCGGCATAGCATACGCCGCCATTTTGCAGGGCCGGCGACCGCAGTGGGGCCCGCACTTTTATAGGACCCGTTCTAATTTAAGGTGAATAAATTATTAAATTAAACCATTTTATTACTTACAACAGATTTCCTGCGCCATCCTGTCGATTTAAATAGGAGCCTCAGGAGCACTAACACATCTATCATCAAGGAAAGTTTGTATTTTGTCATGATGGAAAACACCATCGGCTGGCTCTCTCTGCTGTTGACTCCACGAAATATATGTGAGGCGGTCGCCATTTTCTCGTGGACTATTTGCAGAGTGATCTTTCCCTTACTTATTTCTCGCTTGAACTTTTGAACTTTGAGAAGAAGAGAATATTAGACACCACTTTCATTCACAAAATAGCGCCGTAGGCATAGACCATAGACACAGAGTCTATATATATATAGACTGGCCGATGAAGAACAAATTATTATTGGAAAATTTTGGGCAAACATAGATTTAGTTATACAGCAGTTATGAGCAGTATAAAAGTAAAAGTATTTATAGCTTGTTTTTTTTTTTAGTCATAACCTATGTAATTAATAGAACCATTTCTGTATTATTATATTTCAATTTGTAATCTTTCCTACTAAATCTATGTCAGGCGGGCATAATGATTATCTTCCCAACTATCAATTTAACTAGCCTCTAAGTCCAGATCTAGACTGAAGACATTGAACACATTCTTTTGTTGTCAAAATTCGATCAACAACTTTTTTAGGCGATCTAAACTATAGATCTAGACTCTGACTAAGACTCTAACTCTAGTCCTAGTAAAAAAAAAGACTACTTACTAGATCTAGATATAATCTATATATTTGTATTTAGCAATATCTAGATCTACTGTAGATATAAGACAGAATCTAGATCTAATAATAGGCTTGTCTTCGAATCCGAAGATTAGTGAGCAATACAGTGTTTCCCGTGGCTGTGCAGTCCCAGCTGTGACCTACATATTTTGCCACATCCAGGGCAAGCAAAATCATTGTCCGCAGGTGGTCGGTTTAGATTTTCCTTCGTCGTCTGCGTTTGTCCTCGGCGGCAGATTTTCTTTTGGTCTCAAATGTGTATCCCGCAGCCTTCGTGAGTGATCTAGAGTAGATCTAAAAGAGATAATTGATAGATATAAAATTTAACTAAGTCGGCATTAGTTAGTGTTTAGAGATCGGATAGGATAGACGATAGACTCGGATAGACTGACTGACTTACTGTGTAAAAATATTCAATTTATTGATGCAAAATGATTTTTCAAACTTTAGAATTTATCCCTTGGCCGCATTGGTCTATCGTTCTACGATCGTTAGAGCACGCTCTGCTCATTTTCTTTTACTTTTTTGACTAAAAACTAATTCTAAATATTTGAATCGATAAGACGACCGCCATACATAAAGAAGCCATGTCAACAATAAATAGATCCACATCACAAGTCTATATATATTTTCCTATGTCTTTCATTATGAAATTGTTGAAATGGTGCGCATAGGTGCATGCGTAGCCTATAAAGGCAATATATTAGGAATAATGAAGTTTTGTACTTTTCAAAACTAAAGATCATAGTTATATATAGACTGAAATTTACGTCCTAGAATTTATAGCTCATTTGCCACCATTTTTTTCTAACGTAGATGTGGACGTAAAACATATTTGACTCTTCACAAATGAAAATAAGATCCTGTTTCCAGTCTATATTTTTTTATGTCTATGGCATAGACATAAATAAATATAGACTGGCCAATAAGAGAAATTTATGAAACAATATTTGTGAATTGCAATTGTGTGTACTTTATTTTATGTCTATAAATTTTGTTTAATCTCTAAGACTGAATGAAGATCATGCAATTTTTAAATTTTTCATAATTCGGAAATCCGAATTCGATAGATATACATGTTTTCAAGTTACATGAAGTTACTTCCTTTTTCCAGTCTATATTTATTTATGTCTATGGCCGTATGCTATGCTATTTTTTGAATGAAAATAGTGCGGATTTGGATACACCATTTTCCATTCACACCATGCTGCGCCATGGGATCTTCCCATTTACTTGCTTGTTGCTCGATTGAACTTTTGAACTTGTCGACTTTGATAATTATGTACATATATATATATATATACAGAGAGAGAGAGAGAGAGAAAATGTTTGTAATCTATAAATCCATACGTCAGCCCAGCACGCAAACCGCACGACCAGGCAGCCATCCCCCCCTTGTTTTTTTGTGGAGTAACTCTAGTCAACAGAAATTAAAGAGTGCTCTTTCCTTTACTACTTTCTCTTGTCTAAACTGTTGAGCAATGAAGACAAGTATATGTATAGATGAAACTATCTTACACTTATTATACTGTAGGACCCTTAAACAGAAAACGAATATTTTAATAGGCCTAATACTGTCGGGAAAAGTTTTTTTTAAGAGAATTGAAAGGTCATTTTCATAAGATACCCAGTATTTAAAAAACAATAACAATGATCGTAAACCCTATTTTTCTTGGTGATTTAATAGCTAATGCTGAGTTTTTTTTTCAATATTTTAAAAGCTCCCCTTTCAGACATTTTTGTTTATAAGGCAGATGATGTAAAAGTCATCTGTTTATTTATTCGGTTAACCGCACTAGTTGGATTAAAAGAAAGCTATGGACAGCGAAAAGACATTGAAGAAAAGCGTGCCACACGGAAGATGACCGGCTCTTCTACCACAAAAGCGAAATTCACCTTGACCTCCACGGCCATATGAAAAATTTTTTTTTTCGAGACGGCCGATAAACATATGGTCAGAATAACGACCAACTGGCTTTAATTTTCCCCAACTATAGTTAGGTACCCATTAGAGCTAGGTGGACTCAGAGGTGCCCAAAGATGTCGAAATTAAAAACCCCAGTTTTCACCAGTATTCGAACCCTAGACCTCTGGCTTAGAAACCAAGTGCTCTACAGCTCAGCCACCGCGTCTACTTTTTAATAATATATAGATGTCTATTTATTTAAAATGTCAAAACTGTGATATTTTGGTACTTTTAATACACTAGGCCTATATTTTTTTATTGCACCAATAGACTTCTATATGCATTTTTAAATTTATCTATTCCTCAGACAAGGAGGTTTTGAGGCTGCAAAAAACGATTTAAGGTTTCTCAGTACGCAACCAATAGAAGAAAGAGCAGATATTTGTTTCGGAGAAGCAGGAAACATCGAATTAAATGCTCGCAAAACTAGCACTTATAAGATAGATAAGACCATAAACTATACGGATAAGACTAATTTAGCAGCCACTGTAGAAATGAAAGATATAAATAATACACAAAATAAAACTAAATTCCGGTATACGTCTAAAGATAATGGTGCGACAGGTGAAACTAGAGCTGAATATTATGATATTGGTGATAAAGGAAAAGCGAAGAAAGCTTATTCTGAGTAGTATGCTATCATAAAATAATAAGTCTGTCAAGAGCAGGGTGCGTAAGATGTGAGACTATGTGTGTGTGTGTTTGTTAATTTAAATGGTTGTGAATTGTGAACTGTTTTATCATGGGTTTTTAAGGATGATATTAATGAATTTAGGCACCAGATATTTAGGCAACCGGAAACGTAGGCACCCGAAAATTTAGGCTCACTGATAATTAGGCACTCGGAAATTTATGCACCGAATAATTTTTTTTTTTTTTTTGACAAGGCGGAAAATTAGGCACTCTTAAATTAGCGATCTTAATTTTGAAAATAATTTTAAAATGCTAATGTATATTTTACCCTTAGGCAATGGGCTATCGGTGACGTTATAATAAATAGCAACTGTTGTGATGGACCTCGCATGTGACCAAATGGTCTGATGGCAAAGACACTTACATTACTGGCTTGGAAGGGTGGGTTTGAGCACTTGGACAGCTCAACTGAAGTGCTTTGGTATTTGACAGATTCACCGCCTGGTTTGTTGGCACAATTTTCAGGAAAAGGTATATCTGTGGTAAAGGACGGAAGGTACATGTTATCTGAAATGACATGTGTGTCTATCTGTATATCGTACACATGCCGAGGATTGTATTCTTAATGACTCTGACAAATTCATATAAAATGAAGACAGAACTATTTCTGTATTTTCTCCAACAAACTATAATAATACTTGTACGAAACATTTATTTACTTTTAACATATTAAATAAAAATTATTTTTTTTTCAATCTAGCCCCATCCCCTCACTTTGGCAACTTGCCAACGAAACGTTTAAAGTAATAACTTTTAACTGGGTTAGCATTTAAAAAAAGAACACTACAAAAAGCTAACTAATGCATGGTGACATGAAATTTTCTAAAGTTGAATAATTGTTTTAATAATAAAAGCTTTTACTTACGAAATTTCGAAAGAAAAAAAAATTCCACTTTTGAAGTGAGCCAAAACAATGTGGTCTTGCAGATCAGGAACAGGAAATGATAGTATCTTCCTTTTGTCACTATTTATATCTTTGGGTAACGATCTTAATTATAGTTTCGCATTTTTAATAGGACATCAAATTATGTCTATGGAGCTTTTGTGACATCTTACCCTTTGACATTTCGCCCCACCCCTACTTTAGATTAAAAAGAATAATAAAATATTTTTATTATGTCGTGGAGTGTTGGCGATAAATACATATCGCAATCGCTCTCTTCTTGTGGGAAAGGGAAGGGTCCTATTTTTGAAATGGGATGGACAGGGGGCACACACTTACACATAAAGGAGAGGATTTCTCGCAGGTAGATGTAAACTTGGTCGTAAAAGTCACGTAGTGAATCTTAAGGCTACACACTGGGCTAAAGGGTATGGAAACACAAAGCTGTGTGTGTGTGTGGTGGTGGGTTTGGGCACAGAAAACTAAATTCAAAATGACGAAGGCAACTCGTAGGCCGATTTCAATCAGTTTATTATACACTAAAGACTTGCATAAGGTAAACATAAAATAACACACATTAAATACATTCTATATATGATCTATTTCGAATGATATACTAAAGGTACACAATTCAACAAATGGAATAATTTACATCTAGTTTTCTAAAAATAACTATAGTCCAACAATGTGGGAGAAATCCGGGGGTAGCGATATTCTATGTAGACTACTAAGCAAAATTACAATATAATATAAGAAAGTAAAATACAGCAATACATAAACTCGTGGTGTAGAACCAGGCACAAAAAGGGAGTAGAGATGACGTAGGTCCGGTAACGAACAGACACTACAGCGACAAGAGATGCGGCCGAGTGGGGAAAGACAACGTTGTTCTGCCTTTTTATGCGCGGACACAAGACGCCATCGAGGGCGGGGAAGTCACGTGGTTATCGTGGTGGCCGGTGTGTTTAATATTGTTTGTATTACACCTTTTTGTCTTTTTTATTCTGAGGAACAAAAAAAAAAATTATATGGTACTGAAAAGGAATTGGGGAATCATATCTTCTCGACAATTCTAGTAAATATATTTGGTTTATGATAGAGATGGCGGAGTTAAATTGGAACATCAACAATCTTCTATAAGCAGAAAAAGTATCTATAAGAGACCAATATTCAATATATATATATATATACATTTTAACTCATCAGTTTTTTCTATAAACTTTTTTAAAATTTTCAAACCATATATCGTGATTTCTAGCCGTTTTGCAATTTCAATTACAATTTATATAAATAATATATATCATACATTTACATATATATATATTCAATAAAACAATAACCCGCCATCTTTAATACCACATGTTGCCAACTTTTTGGACAAATATCCCATATAGAAAATAAAATCTAAATAAAAAAATATATATCAAATTTACTTAATTTATACATAGATCTAGTAAAACAAAACAAAACAAAAATATTTGTACTACTTACAGACCGTCCCAGGTAGCCTACAGAATAAAATAATGAAAACAATTACTAGCATTTAAGATCACCAAGACCTCTCGTCACACAGACAGAGATGCTGTAATTACCGTACACCGGACCACTGTTCTAAGACAACATGTAAAT
This sequence comes from Biomphalaria straminea, assembly GCA_021533235.1. Lineage (NCBI taxonomy): Eukaryota > Metazoa > Mollusca > Gastropoda > Planorbidae > Biomphalaria > Biomphalaria straminea. Next base: position 26,073,957 of record JADKLZ010000166.1, read on the forward strand.
CTTACTTTTTATACTATCCTGTACTAAAAGTATATAAAAAAAATATGCGGAAGTACACATACTAAATTTGGCTCTAGCCTATAAAAAAGAATATACAGAAATAGCTCTAGCCTATAAAAGTACTAAAAATGAAAATACGTGTAAAAATAGTTATGGGAGCTCAAGTTTACGCGCCTTGGAATATTTGATTTGGGCACATTTAATACTTTTTAGTATGTTAAGATTGTGTATTCTATATTTAATTCATGTATGCTGTGAATAAATACTAAGTTTCTACTTCTTTGTTAAGTGTGATCTATAATAACAAATAAGGAAGGCGGGAGAATTGAGCATTGTGGTATCTCCTTCATGTTGAATATAAATAGAGAATAGGGGCCTATTACCCTTATCCTTTGGTGATAAACAAACCCCCACCTGCACTCCTTATACTTAAAATGACTATCACCAACTTATTGTCGCACTATACATTTGATATCACCTATAATACAGTTGGGGCATCATATTTCACCCCACTAAGAACTAACTTAAGTTCTTCACAAGGTTAAATATAAAAACTGCTTTTCACTTCAATTGTTAATGGATAAGAGTAATGGTAAAAAAACAAATCAATGTGTGAAATGTTTTGTTTGGGGATTAGGGTTAAACATCAATTTAATCTCCAGTTTTTTTTTTTTTTTTTTTTGAAAAAAAAAAAGGTTTAGGGGATTAAACTCAAAACCCTTTTTAATGATCTTATGCAATTTAGTGACTGTAGCTTTGCTTTTCTTTTTATTGGAAGTTGATTTTAACATGAAAAACCAGCTTATCTACATTTAAACTCAACTCTCTATGGCTACATTTATGTACCGGTATTTAAATGGCTGTATAATTTGTCTTAGTTTGTGATAGAAAAAAAAAGGGGATGGGGGAGTAAACAGTAAAAAAAAACTTTGGCTAAGTTCATCGAAGTTTGGTGACTGTAATTTGCTCAATTTTTTTATTGACGAGCTGGTTTTTTTAACTCAAAATCCTCTGAGAGGGGTTTTAAACTCAAATCCAATATCCAATGAAAAAAAAAAAGGTGGGGAGGGGGGCAAATTCAAAATAGAGAACAATGTTAATGCAGAACATGAACCTTCTCTCTCTCAAAATCTCATCAAAAGAGGCTCAACTGAAACAGGTGAGCAGTTTTTTAGAAACAAGATAACACACTTTATTATATTATTTACTGATCTATTGTACTATACTATTATAAACTATATAATTTACTGATCTATGGCAATATACTATATTATTTATCGATCTATTGTACTATACTATGCTGTTTACTGATGTATTCTATTAAACTATATTATTTACTGATCTTTTGTACTATACTATATTATTAATTAGTCTATTATGTTTTGTTATAATATTTTGAATTTCATGATTGCTTCTTAGTTTTTTTTTGATTGAGTTGGTTTGTAAATATGTGGTTACATTATTGGCAATAAATGTTTTTGCGGAGGTTAAATGGAATTATTGTTTGTTTGTTTTTTTGTGGTCCCTGTAAGGGGAAACGTTCCATGAGTTTTGTGTATAATGTCTCACTCAAAAACTAGAAGATAAATAAACAAGATTACAAAGACAGTTGGTGTAGAAACACAAACTCAAAATCGGCCCCCAAAGTAAGGTAGGTAAAAAGGCAGGTTTCAGAAAGAAACTCAGAATGAAATTCTCTCAAAGACAAATGACAGGGAAGAATAGAGAAAGAAGTTTGACAGATCTTGTGTGGTCTCCCAGCGGTCCAGCAGACCAAAGATACATGAAAGTGAATGTGAAGTTAGATGTGAACCTGGCCTAAATGATGATACATAGTGAGTATCTAATTGATTTTTTTTTTTTTTTGTAAAGGGTCTCTTATTCAAATCCTCAAGATAAAAAAAACATTTCCTAAAAAAATATTCCCTTGATTTAAATGTTATAGTGCAGTGGTCTTCAACCTTTTTGGCCTACCGCCCCCTTTTGATATGTTTTCTATTAAAAATTCCGCCAGCGCCCCCTCTAAGAAAAACACTTACAAAGAATTGCGAGAAGGCATATATGAACAAAATGTCATCTATTTATTAATTTTTATGCAGTCAATAACACTTATTCCGCACGGGAGACGACCGCATGCCAAAGGCGATCTTCTTATGAGAGCTTAGAGTAGGACGGAGAGTAAGCGCTACAACGATTCACTCAGGCGCCATTTTACCCTCACTGGTATATAGGAAAGTACCTGACAGCATTCTCTCGCAGCAGATGGCATCTGAAAGAGGAAGTTGGAGAGTTCTCACAAATGCTGCGGAACATACGTTTGAGACTCAAAGAAAAGCCATTATTGAAGACAGGCGCAAAAGACGGAAAGTAAACTTAAATAGACCGCCTAACGGCTTTGTCAGCTAAGAATTCGAGATAATATGCAAGGCGCAACTGGGTCACTGGCGGATCCAGGGGGGGGGGGGGGGGGGGGGGGGGCGCCCCCCCCCCCCCCCACTTGGCCACTGGGGGGGGGGGACGAATTTTAGTATAGAATTCACACAAATGATATATGAATTTATTACTTTTGTTAATAATATATACTAATTATTTTATATTTCTACATATTTTTAGTTGATTTCGCGGTGGCATTAATTTCGCCCCTCCCCCCGATAAGCTTTCGAGTGGGGGGGGGCGGTCCAACTTCGGGTGGGGGCGGACGAATTTTAATATAGAATTCACACAAATGGTATATGAATTTATTACTTTTGTTAATAATATATACTAATTATTTTATATTTCTACATATTTTTAGTTGATTTCGCCCCCCCCCCTTTCTAGTATGTTGGCCGATATGGTGGGGTCGGAAGGGGGCGGTGGCATTAATTTCGCCCCCCCCCCCCGATAAGCTTTCGAGTGGGGGGGCAGTCCAACTTCGGGTGGGGGCGGACGAATTGTAATATAGAATTCACACAAATGGTATATGAATTTATTACTTTTGTTTATAATATATACTAATTATTTTATATTTCTACATATTTTTAGATGATTTCGCCCCCCCCCAATAGTATGTTGGCCGATATGGTGGGGTCGGGAGGGGGCGGTGGCATTAATTTCGCCCCCCTCCCCCATAAGCTTTCGAGTGAGGGGGCGGTCCAACTTCGGGTGGGGGCGGACAAATTTTAGTATAGAATTCACACAAATGGTATATGAATTTATTACTAATGTTAATAATATATACTAGTTATTTTATATTTCTACATAATTTAAGATGATTTCGCCCCCCCCCCTCTATATGTTGGCCGATATGGTGGGGTCGGGAGGGGGCGGTCCAATTTCGGGTGGGAGGCGGACGAATTTTAGTTAAAAATTGACAAAATTGGTATACGAACTTATTACTTGTATTAATAACATATACTAATTATTTATATTTCTACCTATTCTAAGTTTATTTCGCCCTCCCCCTTTCTAGTATGTTGACCGATATGGTGAGGTCGGTAGGGGCGATGGATATTTTTATGGATTGATACTTTTAGAATATTTTTCAACATTATTAGATACATCCTTTTTAATAGGATGCATGTTGAGCTTTAGGTCAGGAGAATGTGTTGTTTTTTTTGGTGGAGAATGCAAGGAAACGTTTTTGGCGTTGAGTCTTCGCAACGAACCTCATTGATAAATAATGAGCTGTAGACAATGCGTTAATGCAGTGAAGTATGCAAGAAAACGCTTTTGGCGTCGAGGCTTCTCCCCGAAATCTATTGATAATAATGAGCTGTATATGTCAGGATAATGCGTTTCTGCAGTGAAATATGCAAGAAAAAGGTTTTGGCGTCGGGGCTTCGCCCCGAATCTACTGATGAATAATGAGCTGTAGATGTCAGGAGAATGCGTTAATGCAGTGAAGTATGCAAGAAAACGCTTTTTGGCGTCGAGGCTTCTCCCCGAAATCTATTGATAATAATGAGCTGTATATGTCAGGATAATGCGTTACTACAGTGAAATATGCAAGAAAACGGTTTTGACGTTGGGGCTTCGCCCCGAAATCTACTGATAAATAATGAGCTGTATATGTCAGGATAATGCGTTTCTGCAGTGAAGTATGCAAGAAAACGCTTCTAGCGTCGGGGCTTCGCCCCGAATCCCATTGGTGAAGCTTACAGCCCTCCCTCAACATGACTGTTTTTTGTTTTTTTTTGTTTTTTCCATGAAGGTTAAAAAACACTGCTTTTTTATTCTCGTGTATATATATATATATATGCTGTACGCACGTTTATGCATAGGGTTAGGGTTTACTGGTCGTTAGGGTTAGGGTTTGGAAAAAAAGGGTTTGTGTAGTTTGTGAAACACAAGACTCAGCCTTAATCTTCGGAATCGAAGGCAATACCAATATTATCATTATAAAAAAAATTATGTTAAATAATTTGCATTGATTACACACAAAAATTAATCTCATTGTCATGACATTCTTTCAAATCCTAAGAATAGTCTCCTTTTAAATTGTTGTACTCAACAATTAATTTTTGGGCCAACTGTTTTTAGGTTTAATTGCAAATTTAGCGAACTGATTACTCCTTATGTCCCTCAGAGAGCCCTACGCTCAATGGACTCAACGCTTTTAGTGGTGCCATGTTTTGTAACAGCGCTTTATAAATAAAATTATTATTATTATTACATTTATTTATATTTTTAATATAAACATTATAATTGCTGAACCTACTACAAAATGAAATTAAGCTAATGGGAACCTTGTGCCTCCTGCAGTCTGTCAATAATAAGAAATTTCAAGCTTTAAATTAGCCAAAGCAAGGCGAAGGTCTCATCTAGTGGCTTCATCCAGTCTATTTCTTTGCTTATTCATTAAGTTGTTTGTTTATTAAATCTAGATTAACCATGTGTATTGATGGAAAAGCTAAAACATAATTCCATTTTCGACCAAAGTTTTGGAATTTTATTGAGACATTCAAATGCAGCCACATCTCTGTTGTGCCTCCTATGTTAACATTCTATTTTTGTGAAGACATAATTTTGTAAACCTATTTTTGAGTTTCAGTTTTTGAGTTTTGAGGCACACCTGCATCTCAATGTGAACATCGGTAACAGATGTAACAGGTGTTTAATAATTGTTATTTATATTTAATTGTTTTTATTTATTTATTTACATCGTAGAAGCGAATCGTAATTTCTTTATAAAGCATTGTTATGTGAATTGCAGATATCCGTGACTTTAGCAGTAATTCATTTTTAACAAACAAGTTACGTGAGATTGTAAAATTCTTTAAAATAGATTTATATAAGGCTAATTGTCTTCGAGTCCAAAGATCAGTGAGGAAAGCAGTATTTCCTTTTGCTGCGCAGCCCCAACAGTAACCTTCATATTTGGCCACACACAGGGCAAGCATAACCATTGTCCGCAGGTGGTCAATTTAGATTTAATAGAATTAATATCTCGATAATAGAAAAAAAATGATATAATAATCAATGTAATCGGAGGTTGTTTTCATTAATTTCCGTTAGATGGCTACCATAGAAAATACTTTTTAGCTTGCTTGAAGTCATCGCCAACCGTTGAATCTAACAAACCCATTTCGAAATCCAGCTGTCTTCAGTTTACAACAAGCAGTAGTGGCCTTAGGAGTGGCAAGTGGAGCACCGGCCCAGGCTCTGCGCCTAAGGGGGGCCCCGCGAAAGAATATTCACAGGTTCGAAAGCCAGACCAGTTCTCATAAACTACAACTTATTGCTAAATATTACTGGACATTTTTATGATACCAAATACCTTTTCAGCTCTTAACATGACATTTTTGGTTTCGAAATACTGTTCAGTTTTGATTAAGACATCATTTTAAGATCTGTACACTGGCTATCACTGTTTAACAGTTTACTTTGGCGTAAGAAAATGACCAAAAAAAAAAAAATGGAGAAACTTAATGCGCCAAACAATAGCCAGTTTTGGAGCTTGGTTGAAATGCTTGACTAAATTGACCTAATCATGCAAGAACTTCGATGAATTAAAACGCCAAGGCTCACGACCAGTACCTAGAATAAATGATTCAGAATGAGCTTATGAGCCTGATGGTATATTTTCTCGTTATCTTTGATTGCACGATTGATTTTAGCCACAAAGAGCAGATGACTTTTACATAGAACTTTGTGGACTTATTAGATTCAGAAGTTAAGCTGGAGAACATTTCAAGTTTATGCAGTTTAAAGGTCAATAGTACAGTACTTACATTAGATAGTAGATAGTAGATAGTAAGTAAATAAGGCCTTCAGTGTTAGTGGCGGACGATCCCGTTAGCCTGACATTGTACGATATATCTACAATATCTAGTCTACCCTTTCAGCGCAGGGCCCCGCGCACTGCTAAGGCCGCATCTGACAAAAAATTAAGAGCCTTACATCTTTTCGTTATTTATTTTTATCTAGTTTGCAATTCACTAAAACTGTTTGCAATATTCCATTAAATATCAAAGAGTTTTTATAACACTTTGTCGATATTTTAAAAAAATAATTAAATTATTCTATTTAAATGTTAGCTTTAACGTTTTTCTTAATTAACATTTACATATTAATATATTAACATATGTTGATAAATTAAACTATAATCTAAAAGGCGTATTATCCACTTTGTCAAATCATGAACGTTTATGTGCGTAAGATCCAAGGAAACTAAATAGACTCCGATGTCAGTAAAAGAATAAGAATTCGAAAATAATAAATGAGATTCCCGAACTCAATTTCTAACGTTAAATCAGAATCAAGTTAATTATACTTTTTCTATATTTAGTTTTCCAGCTTTAATTTTCAAGATTTTTTAAAATTTGTTTTGTTTTAGTGCACCTTTAGTTTCTTCTGTCCCCCTTTATACCCAGCGCCCCCTTACCGCCCCTTTTTTGTGCCCAGCGCCCCCCTACCGCCCCTTTGGCTCCTAGCGCCCCCCCCCCAAATCTCGAAAACATCCCTTTGGAGGCGAATTCACCCCCGTTAAACACCTTTGCTATATTGTGATGCTGCAGTTTACGCGATGATATGAAGAACTAGCCTACTTATCAATTGTTCTTTTAAATTGTCCACTGTATGCATACTAAAGAGATTTTTTCTCTTAAAAAAAAAGTAAACATTTTTTGTGTAAATGTAGTAGTTAGTATGACAGAACTAACTTAGCAATACAAATGTATTTTTTTTTAAATGTCTAAAACTATTTGTATATATATTTTAAAAAATGTCACATAGTTATCTCCCTTACTGTAAAAGGATGGTACTGGCTGATAACGCGAATGTCTGATGTGTGTGTTAGGGCCTCGTCTAGCCATATAGATGTACTCAATTACTTAATGAGGAATAAAGTCCATATCAGCAGACAACAACGAGTTTATTCACAAAATATAATAAAGATAATTCACTGGCAATTCACGCCACAGAAGATACGTTGACTTTGATACAAGATTATAGAATATACATAAGTCAAATGAAATACACTTAGTTCAACTTCCTTAAATACAAGGTACAAAATACAGACAGAGTATCGCTACCACCTTACTCTGCTGGAGCTCAACATTAACTACTTAACATCGCTTCATACTCAGAGAGTCTCTAAACTATTCTCGTGCTAAAACACGAAACATTCACCAAGTGACCAAATGTCACATCATGTCACAGGGGTTCTAAAACTGGGCTGTGACACTTACTATTAATAGTTTTAAAAGTTTAAAGTGGTGTATTTTCATGAAAAAAAAACTGCTTGCATGAGTGATTTAAAAAATTAGATTTTTCGCCTTCAGGAAAGAAAAAAGTACCGTAGCCGTTGCATCAGAACTTTGAATGATCTAAAATTTTATGATGTTGGATTTTCACTATCTTTTCTAGTTTACGAGATCTAAACACTACGGGCCTACAGATATTCCACGCGGGCCGCTAAATATCATATTTAACCATAGTAAGGTAAAGTCCCCCTTTCAGACCTTGTGGTCTATAGGGCAGATGATGTAAATGTCATCTGATTCTGTGGCCTATGGTTAGCGAGAATGTTATGTGGCCAGGGGAAGCTATGTTTTTTTAAGCGGCCCCCGAAAGGGTAGAAAAAGCTATTAGTTTTATGTGGTCTGTCCTTCCGTCCCGTTTACATCTCAGAAACTATAAGAGAAAATGAAAATCATGACAATTTTTAAAATCAATTATGCAAGTAGTTTTTTCATAAAAATACACGAATTTGTACTATTGAATACTATTAATAGCAACGCTAAGCGAGATGACTATTTACCTTTTTTTTTGTAACACATTTATGCCAATATTTCTAGATTTTAGGTAAAAAAAAAAAAAAATTTTTACAATTCTATTTCTAATTTAAGTTGTATAATTTAAAATTGCAAAGCAATAGACTTTTTACATGTATACCAATGTATACCAATGTCATTAATAGTTATTCAATTAGTCACCAATAACACACCTTTCACACTCCATCTCGGTGTCCTACAACACATCAACTTCACCTCTAACAACGATAGCTACGCCAATGTGACTCTAAGCCTAAGGGCGGAAAGCGACACTCTTTCCCCTAGCCTCAAGCCTAACACCCTGTAACGAAAAGAAAACCTAGATCTAGCGATGCCGCTACAAGAACTTTTCAATATCAACAGCCGTAGCGAAAGATAAGTCTACTTAATAAAACTATGTAGGCCTACTTACGTACCCTTACAACGGGGAAACAGAAAACCAGCTAAAGCACCAGACCATCAGCTAAAACACCAAAGCTCTCTCTCTCTCTCTCTTTTGTGGGAACTAAGGATGACGTAAACACACAATATTCTAGACAACAAAATGCACAGAATATAAACTACTTCCAATACACTCAAACACCAATATTAAAGAAAAACTTCCCGCGCGCACGACATAGCCTAAGTCGTAAGGCAATCATTTTGTGGGCAGGATGGCATAGTAATGCCATGGCAGATATTGACACCTAGAGCTAGTCCTGTCTATTACTTTACTCGGAACGTTTCTTTTCTATTGTCAGATGGGGAAACGCCTCTGAGTTTGTGTGATAACACAAAATCTCTGTAATCTCGTGTTTATGTTTATCATACAAAAGTTGTTCATGTAAAATAAATAAAATAATAGTAGGCCTTACTAATACTAGTCTGCAGTTTCCTGAATCAGATTTTTCTCCTGACTTGAGCTTCTTTCCAGTCCCTTGGTACCATACCCTGATTTTAATTTTAAGTGATGCCTTATAAAGTATTTTGAACACTGGTGCTAGCTTGTGGCTTAGCTCTTTGAGCAATCTAGCAAGATAATAGTTCTTAGTTCTTGTACATCTATGTCTCTTTCCATTTTTGGCTTGAATTAAGCAATATGTCTTGGACTCCTTTATCTTAGATCTGATGTTTGACCATAGATTTTTATTGTTATCCTCAGATATAACTTTGTTTATGTATTCACACTGCAGCTGTCTGCTAACTTTTTGAGTATTTCATCTAAAGATACTTTCTGGACTCTTGCTGCCTTAATTTCTTTAAATTTTAAAAAATAGATCATTTTTTGTGAATTTTCTATAATTTGCTATGAAGCCAGTAGTTATGTATTTTATTTGACGAATATTTAGTTGGTATTAAATTTTATATGATGTTTGTAAAATAGCTTTTAATACAGTTCCAGACATCATCAACTGGTTGTTTAATTTCTTTTTCGACGAAATTTTTGGAAATTACATGCAGTTTGGTGTAATTTTGTTAAGTTCCTATATTTAGAGTTTGGTGTAATTTTGTTAAGTTCCATTTATTTAGAGTTTGGTGTAATTTTGTTAAGTTCCATTTATTACAGTGTGAGATTTTTTTACATTGATTTTTAATGTCTTTATAGGACTAAATATGATCTACCACTAATGTAGGTCTGTTAGTGAGGAAAGATGTCTTATGTGCTGTTTAATATAGTTGGTTTCTTAAGTAATTTGATCTTAACTTAAATTTTTGTAAAGCTTTTAAAATGTTGATTTCATTTTTTGTTTTGGTGTGTTTTTTTTTAATTGCTAAAAGAGCTCCATGATTATTTGTCCTATTTTTTTTTATTCCATATAAACTGAAAGAGACTTTAGAGTAATAGTGTTAAATTCAAACATTGTTGTTTTTTTTTAAAACCAAGTAAAGAATTGAAAGAATTGTGCATTGTGCATGATAAAAAACAACAACATTCATTTGATATCCAATCTAAAGGTTTTTCAGATTTTTTTAGGAAAAAATTTTTTTTACTGTAACAAACAAAAGTTTTTGTCTTACATTTCTATTAATGCATTTAGATTGATTCACTCTAAACATGTCCAACTTTGATGTATAACATCTTCAAAACTAAAATATATTCTTAAGAATTTCACCTTCTGCAAATTGAGGTTACAAATATAGTGCATGAAGTAAAATGCCTACAAATCAGAAATGGTCCTACATTTTTTAAAAGAATAACTCAAAAACTAATAACGATTGACAAGTGTTAAATAATTTCTTTATGGTCAAATTTATTACATTAATTTTGTTTCACTTGCCTTGTTCACAATATAAAAATGTGTAAACTACAGATGTTTCTACTAATACATAGACCAATAATCCAATGCAAGAAAAACAGATGAAATCACAAGCAAAAAGAATCTTTTTTTTTTACCATATTTAATAATTTACATTTCATTTTAACATTTAATTTACATATATGGAAAGTAATGATAATAGAAAAAAAGTCAAATGTGAAATTGAATTTTAAAAAAATGAATATAGGTTGAACAAGAAGTTTTAAACTTATAAAGGATCATATTAAATATTATTAAAAAAAACAGAAAAGGAAAAACAATTTTTTTTTTACTTCTAAAAAATTCACCATTTATTATATTAATATTATTTATACTTAACATTTGAACATATCATCAGGCCTCATTCAGTCGTAGAATGACTATGGTTCATCTCAAACAACTTTTTTTATCTGACTGTGCAGCCCTATGTTGGAGAGACATTTCCGTCCACATATATTGCAGGTTAAGATGGCTTTCACTTTGGTGGTAGACAAGCCGGCCAATTTTCATATGGCATGCTTAAATTCCAGAAGTGAGGCCAATGTTTTTTTCACTGTCCATAGCTTTATTGGTCATTGTCTTTCTCAATCTAGTGCGGTCTAGGGCTATGTCTTTCCAACATACAGTAAGTTCATAAAGAATAAAAAAGAAAACCTTAGTATTTCGTACAAAGAAAACAAAACAAAAATGCAAAGAAAAAAAAAGTTGATGCCCTATTAAAAAATGTATACAAATTTGACAAAATTCTTCATTAAAATATGCTTCGAAAATCAAAATTATAATAACCCCTAGATATGAAGGAAGTTGGGGGGTATATGGTCGCTGAGTAATAAAATGCTTGGCTAACAATCTCTGGGGCTCTCGAGTTCAATTTTCTGTGAAAATTGGGCTTTTTCAATTTTGAGAACTTGAGGGTACTTCTAGAGTCCACCAAACTCTAATATTTTAATAAGTACTTGATATTGGTTTGGGATAGGTATAGATGGTTGGTCATTGTGCTGGTCACATGACTCCCTTGTTAACCGTGGGTAAAAGAAATATATATATATATATGATCTTTACATCATCTGTCCCATAGATTGAAAGACCAACTTTACTTTTCTTTAGCCTGTTTATAAAATTTTAATTTACCATATATATTATAGATCTGAGGAGAGAGTAATTATTTTTTAAAGGGAAAAATTGTTCTCAGGATATGCATAACTCTAACCCTTCTTTCTGCACTCTATCCACCTCTATATTAAATTAAGGTGATAACATGCTACTTAATGTTGTTCTTCATATATTATATTTTTTAAAATCAACATCAAGTACGCTTCATTTAATGATTGGCTTTTCATTCATTTTTTACTCTTGTTTGATTGTTAAAAACAAAATCTAAAAAAGTAGAAACATTTTCTATAAAATAAGATCATGTTAACGACTGATACATAAAAAAAAGTATTAGCCAAAAAAAGTAAATGATAAGCATTTTATTTGGGGGGGGGGGGAACAACAAAATGCCACTAAAAATATAAAAGCCTACTTGTACAGAACTTTTAAATGTCAATGCAATTTATATAAATAAATATACATTGTATATTAATTCTATAATAAGGATGTATTTTTATTAGGGAAAGAAAGGTGAGTATATATCATTATACAATACCACCTACAATAAAAAAAATGTTAAGACAATTTGAGAAAGCATATAATATAAAGTTGCATATAGTTCACATTTATATACAATTCTTTTTATTGTACTACATAATTGTGAATTATAATAATTACAGAAATGTAAATTAACAAACAGGAATACAGCGTGTAAAAGATGAATATTACACAATTTGGACTTTTTTAACTTCTTCCAGAAATTTATCATAGGAATCATATGAGTAAAAAACACCTGAAGAAGAATTATTGTCATTGGGATCTTGGGCTATGATCTTGGTTGCTAGGTCGTGTTTTACAACAACATGGATCAGAATGCTACCCATTGGATTATAATGGGATTTCTTTATTTCTTGCCCCAATGTTAGCATAAAGAAGGGCTTGGGCAAATCTTTTTTCAGGCCATGTCTGTACTCTTCATACTCTCTCAAAAACTTTTTGAAATCAAAGGCTTTTGTAACACCCTTCCTATCCAGCTGCATACTTTCAGAGGCACCATCAGTGAGGAAGACCCTAGTTCGGCATAAGCGCTGGACGTAAATATCAGAGTCGGTATTTGTGAGAACCACACCCCTTTCCATTTTCTCAAGAAGATCAGAGATCAGAGGCTTCTGCTCTAGATAGCAATTACTGCCATTAAGGTACTCCTCTGGACTGGGAAGAGCAATTTGGTACACATTTTTTGGTCCGAATAGGGTTTCCTCTATTCTGCTATCATGAACACTTACAGGCCCAAAATTTGGAGAAAAAAATCTGCAGCCAATCCCTGGAATTGTATGGGCTGTCACCTGAACACTAGGCGCGCCATAGTAAACTAAAACATGCATACAAGTGGAGCTAGGTGGGGCACTGACAATGGCACCGGTCCCCACGTTTGGAACTTCCATGCTTAAATTGCTAGTGTTGGTTATGCTGGTCATTGAGTTAGGCAGCTCCATGTTTGCCAGCAGGCAAAGGTCATCTGTGTTCACAGATTTTAAATCAGACGGCAAGCTTGTCATTGGCTCACTGCTCTGCAAAACGTTCTCTTCCAGAATTGGTGGCCCCTCAAAGTTGATGTGAGATACAGGCTGATAGGACTTCTCACAGAAATTCTGCATCACAGTTGATACTATGTGGTCTTTGCTGTCTTCATAATATAAAAAGTCTGGTGACTCTTTCTTTGTCTGAAGTCTATAAACATCTTCATCAAACACCACAGTCGGCACATTGGCTGGTTTCTCTGCTGCAATATAACTGGAATCTAGAAAATTTGGAGGTGATGGGCTGGGTTGATCATCAATAATATGATGTGACATGTTGCTACTTTGGCTGTGACAAGAATCTGTATCAAACTCACATGGTCTTTTCATCTGAGGCACATCAACAAATTTATACACTCTGTACGGATTAGCATCTTCAATTCTGTGCATGTCGGGAATCTCTTTTATTTCAGGAATTTTTTTCAAAGCACATCGGAGTCGTGTTTTCCAAACTGGATATTCAACCTTGTCACCGTCTTGATACTTCCCTGTGTATTTGGCCCACTCTCTGAAAATTTTAGAATCTTCTTCAACCCATTCCTTGTTGTTGAAGTGGCGCCAAGGAATTCTGAATGTTCTCTCATCCCTATTCTCCCAGACTAGTCCAGGACATTCCCTGCTGTTTATCATACGCTCCAGCCAGGGTCGTAGTCGCTTGCGTGACTCTCTGTGGTTTTCCATCCTGTTGAAAAACAAATAAAAAATTTTATTCATAAATGAACTCTCCACTTTCATAGCTAGTCTTATTTACACTATCTGACCATTCTGTTTTTCAGTTCTTATTGGAAATGTTAAATAGACTCATGATACTTTTAGGCCTGGACCCAATCTTTCTATTTACATCATGCCAATGGTAGTGCTCACATAATACTTTGGCCTTACTCTCAATAAAACTGCCTTATTTCAATAATCCGCCTTTTGGACCATGTATAGTATATGTTATCTTTAATTGGAATGACCTGCTTAAAAATGTTCCAAATACACTCACTTCTGGTTTGTGAATTCTATACAATATTCTTTTCTCTCCCCTCCTCATTCCATCCCCCCTGACTCCTTTAAAAAAAATGTTATTATCTGTTATATAATAACTTATCCCCCGCCACGGGAAACACTGTATTCCTCACTAATCTTCGGATTCGAAGACAAGCCTATTATTATTATTATTATTAATATCTTATTAGTACAGCCCGCTACATAAAGCCCCTTCCCAAACATATACTTTTTGCCTGTGAATTCAATTACCAGTATCACATTTTATCTCCACACTACGCCTTAAAAAATATTCCTACATTCATTCTATGAGTATTCTTAAGCTTTGCAGCTCTGTATCAAAATATTTGAAAGACTATTGAGGTTTTTTTTTGGCTGCATCGCCTTATTTTATATTTCATCTTAATCTTGCTAAATGAACGCTCACATACTATTTTGTCTCATTAATTATTATAGTACCAGTATGTTATGTTGAATTAGAATGGCCCGATAATATCAAACTCTTACACACAAGCAATTACTTCTGGACAGAGAATTCTAGTATCACTTTTACACGGCCCCCTAAGCCCCTTGTTTTATCAATATAATATCCTTTTCTTTCAATTTCAACAAACAGTCCACATTCACACTATGCCTGTTGCATACTTAATAGTCTAAATATATATATAATAATAATATATAACATTATTTAAATAAACATTAGACAGATCCTCTATATTTGAAAAATAAATTATGATTAGATTATATTAGATACTAGATCTAGTAATCTAATGTTGCTTATGCTTAAATTGTTATTTGCACTGACCTGACACCCTTTTTTTTAAAACTTTAGTCAGTGTAGATTTGACAACAGACACAGAAACTTGAATATATAAAGTCATTAAAGATATCTAGTATGAATAGTAAGTCATGTATCATTAGTATGTGACTCTAGTGTCTACAGTACTAGTTAGTAGTACTACTAGAATTTTTAACTAGATTGACTAGAGATTCTACTGTCTAGTCAGTAAATCTCTGTTACAGTAGTTACACTCACACTGTTACAACTGTTACTAAGACTAAGTCGTGTTACAGTTACAATTATATTATAAATTATGAGTACCCAAAGTTTCATACGATTAAATAATGTGTACAGACTAATAAATGTAACAGTACTAACAGTAACAGTGAGTGAGTGACTAGATTAAGATTTATATCACATGAAAAAACGATGAATAAAACACCTTGCTTGTATCTTTAAAACGATTATATAGCAAAAAGTTGGTCTGGATTCCAGGTGTAGATTTATATAGTCAATATAGATGTAGATTCTAGATCTAGGATATCTAGATCTAATTATTGGGTTTTCAGAATATTTCTACACTGCTGTACTAAAGTCATAAAGTCTTCACAGAAACCGAAACTATCGCTAAATATAGTTTGGGGAAACGAAACCACTAACCAATCAGGAGTCTCTAAAGTTTATATAGGTCTAGATTTTGTTTCCCTGAAAAAAAAGAGTATGCCTATTTAAAAACAAGTAGGGGGAGTGACGGGGTGAAAGAAAGGGAAGTGGAAGGGGTGTTTTCCGCTGTAATGTTGTTAGTCATTTTCCACGTACGGAAATTTGATTCCTTAATGGAATTTTAATTTTCGTAAAAACAAACAAACAAACTAGAGCTGACCTAATGTAGATAGATAGTAGAAGT
>JADKLZ010000166.1:26089937-26104473 GCA_021533235.1 Biomphalaria straminea
ATATAGGATATATATATACAGGGTGCGTCAAAAAATTTATACACACTTTGAATTGACATAGACAATTTATTTCGCGTTCTTCAATGCTTAGATTTAATTTCTGGACATGGTTAAAGCTTAATGTCCAATTAGAAAAAAGAAGTGATTAATGTCAAACTGGTGGGCTTCAGCTTATATATATATATATATAGTTGTATGGCAATCTGTGGGACATTATATCCAACTTCTTATGTGACTAAGGAGACAGAGCATTTATATCCATGCTAAGTCATAATTTGCAATCACAAGACGTTGCAAAAATTTCAGTGTGTTATAGCCTTTGAATAAGTCAGGTGAACAGACGTTTTCTTCTTAATCCTTATTTCCTGTTCGCAGCTTGGCAGGCTCCTGTGTTAGAGCGCATTCTGACTTCTTCTCAGAAAATGACGTGTTGCGCGCCTCTTCGCGGTGTTGGATCCAAACGATTAATTGAACAGAAGGTAAACTCCAACTAACTCAATAACACCAACGAAAAGCCGAACAATATATGTAGAGTCGACGCTCGTGTTAAACAGTAAACACTTTAATCTTCAAAAGGGAACACGTCCAATGTCTTCGGTCGCTGCTAGCCGTTTTGTTATTACCTATTACTTTCACTATTCTAATGAAAACACATCTTGTGTATACTGTATCCTAGAGCCTTCTACTTTCTAAACTAACTTTGCGTCATCTGTAACTAGGTAAAACTTTCCCCTTATTATTCCCGAAACAAACCTATCTAATTCCTAATCATGTCAAAACAGACGTCATCACGTTTTCTGTCTACTCTTGCCACTCTTGGCTTGTTGTTCTGCATGTTTCTCGGTCTCTATAAGAAATAAAGGCATAACGTTTTTTTTGTTGTTGTTCCTTTAGTAGATCTATGTATAAGGAATTATTTTAAAGTGTAAAAATGTTGTTTCTTTTTTTTTCAAATCACGACGCTCAAAGTTTTGCTTTTAAAGAGAATATCATAAAATTGTAAAACAATTTACTGGCACTCATGCGGTCCTTTCGGTGGAACTACCGGCCCACCGGGCATGTGCCACGGTCAGAAAAACACAAACTGAAACTGTATAGCCATGCGTAACAACGTCCTCAAGGTCACAAAAAACATTCCTGCAGGGAAGTGTACTAGGACAAAAAGAAGAGGCAGACAGAGAAAGCAAAGGAAAGACAACATCAAAGAATATATATATAAGATTTATCATTGAAAAAGCAAAAGACAGGAACTGATGATCATGTGTGGTGCTCCCAACGGGACAACAGCAGCGTTTCCCAAACTTGTTCTTTTTAACGTATAGCTTCGCACATTCTTAGTATTTAGTGGAACATTTTGATTTTTTTTTTGAAAAGAGATTAATTCAGGTTGGGGCCTAGCGCTACTAGTTAATTATTTCAGTAGTTCTTTGAAAAGAGATTAATTCAGGTTGGGGCCTACTAGTTAATTATTTCAGTAGTTCTTTGAAAAGAGATTAATTCAGGTTGGGGCCTACTAGTTAATTATTTCAGTAGTTCTTTGAAAACTATTCAGGTCTTACAGAACACTAGGTTCCACGAAACAGTTCCTCTTCATCTTCTTCTCCGAAGAAATGTCTTGGCGAGCCCTGCGGACTTTGTATGTGGCCATAGAGTTGTAGTTTGCGTTTTCCACAGTGATTAGCAGGTCATCTTGGGGTCCAATTGCTGTATTTATCCTGTTTATAATCTCTTCATTTTTAATGTGGTCTTTGTGACAAGTAGGGTTTAACTATATAGCTCCTCCTTCGTGACCACATTTCTCATATCCCATGGACTGTAAAGTCCAATCCTCGCTTTAAAAAGCCGGCATGATAAGGGCAGGTTCGGTTAGTTGCAGATAGGCCTGCTTATTCTCTCATCTTTTTTGTTGATTCGGCATGCTTTCACCCTGTCCACTCTTCTTGCTTCAAATCTCAAGACTCCGAGATTCTCAGCTTCATGTCATGAGGAGCGATCGAGAGCTAGTGCTTCCCAGCAGTGAATGTCGATAAGGCACTCATTGAAGGAGCTATTGAGAGTGTCATAGCGCTTGTATTGACCTTCCTAGGAGCGCTTTCCTGCACACAATTCCCCGTACAAAAGTCGTCTCTGTTAGCAAGATTATTTTTACTTTTGACTTGTGCTCCTGACATTTTGTTCATAATACCTCACGCCTGTCTCATGTCACATGTCTTATTTGAGTCCTCCAGCTTGGTGCGGTAATACTGGGCGACTCCAATGAAAAGGTAGGCTCTGACTTGAAAACTTTGAGAAATTATCTGTGCAGACACGGCATCGGTCACTGCAATAGCAATGGTGCATTGTTATTAGAAATTTTCACAGCCCACAAGCTAACTGTAACAAATACTCTTTTCCAGCTACCTCACAGAAAAAAAGACATATTGAATGCATCCCAGGTCCAAGCATTGGCATCAAATAGACTTGTCAGACAGTCAGACAGACAAGACGTCAAAGTCACTAAAGCATTATGCGGAGCGGACTGATGGACTGATCATCGCTTAATCTTACCTAAGCTGAAAATATTCATCAAACCACATAGAGTGGGCCACAAGAATGCAAGCATGCAAAGCGCCTAAATGTCGGTATGCTCACAAATCCAGACATCAAGCAAGAGCTCATCAGCAAAGTAGACAGTGAAATTAAAGCCCTACACAAGAACAAAGATGTGGAAAACAGCTGGATAAACTATAGTATTCTGTGTATTCAATGGCTAGCAGTGTCCTCGGTCAGCCAAAACGCAAGCACCAAGATTGGTTTGACGAAAATAATGTTCTAATCGTACAGCTTTTGACACAAAAAACAGCACTACTTTAAGGCCTTACTGTGTAATCAGCCCCCCCCCCCCAAGGCATAGAACTACACTAATGCCAAAGGAGCGGTCAAACAGAATCTGAGACTCATGAAGGAGTCATGGTTTAACAAAAAGGCAGAAGAAATCCAGTCCTACGCTGGCAATAAAAATGCAAAAATGTTTTTCAATTCAATCAAAGCTTTTTGTGTTACTCGGCAAAATGGCTCATCCCCCATATTCAGTGCTGAAAAAAAAACTTGTCACAGACAAGACTTTTTCGCTTGGCTGAACACTTTAGTACCGCCCTGAACTGCCCATCAAGCATTAGCGCCGATGTCATTGCACGCCTGGAACAAGTCTAAATAAACCATTCACTCGCTGACCCTCCCCGGTTCAATGAAATAATGAATGCGATATCCAACCTCTCAACTGGTAAGGCAATGGAACTAGACGTCCAATCTCCCAGATAATGTGGGAACAAAAGAAACTACTCAAAGAGTTCAAAGTCGCCTCCATCATTCTAGTGCAACAAGAGAAAGGAAAATCGGCAGTGATGCGATAATCATTGTGGCATATCCCTCGTATGCATTGCTGGCAAGATTCTGACTAGGGTGCTATTAAACAGACTACTTCCGAAGAGTCAATGCGGCTTCAGGCAGGGTAGAGGCACGGTTGACATGATCTTTGCAGTCCGCCAACTCCAAGAGAAATGTAGAGAGTTAAATTCAAATATCAATTCTACATTCATAGATTTTACTAAAGCTTTAGATAACGTCAGTCGTGAAGGCCTTTGGCAAATCATGTCCAAATTCGGCTTCATAACTATTGGTTCATTGGATACATATAAATATTAACAAAGTATAATAATAACACAAATAAATTTATTTCCGTATCCTGTGGTATCAAGTCGTTAGTCGAACTAACAATACAACATTATCGGTAACACTTTCGACTCTAGCACGACTCTTCTTTTTGTATCAACGGAGATAGAGTTGTAGTTGTTGATAGTTTGTAGTCAATAGTTTCTGATATTCTTTCTGAAAATATTGAAACCTGCCTTTTTACCCGCCTGAGCGGACCACTTTGGGGACGATTTTGAGTTTGTGTTTCCACACAAACTGTATTTGTAACCTTGTTTTAGAATGTATACTTGTGGTTCACATGATTAAAGATTTAGGACTGTGTCTGTGTCTATTGTCATTTCATTGTGATATAATTTTTTTTTAAAGATCGAATGGCGGCCGTAGTGATGAATCTTTTAAAGATAAAATTACTAAGTTATATATGAAATAATGATAAAATAGGGTTTGTTGCTGAACATAAAAATTATATGTGTCAGACGCGAATAGCCCATTTTTTCTGTAAAGGAAATTACAAAAGTCATTTCTTCTATATAAAATTCAATCACAGACCTATATATACTACAATAAATTTAGGTTTTTGATTTCTAGTTACGATTTATTTAGGTATGTGTTGTTATACTATTTCAAACCAAGTATTAGAGTTTAGAAAAACCCAGTTTCGTTTCTTGTGCAATACTATTAGCTAACACCGCTTAATTATATCATCTCTCTGTTAGACTTCGTAAATTGAGATCTATTTAATTCTAGTCTAGATCTATATTTATAAATCGAATAGATCTAGTAATAGTATAGATTCTATCTTGAAACTAGAGTGCCGAGTCCATTGAAAAAATATTAATGAAATACTTCTTCCAGATGTGTTTTTTTTTATTATGTAGATGTAGATTTAATCAGAATCCAGGCTACGCAGTATACTAGAGAAAGCCGAGAAGATCGGAAAGAGCTGTGAAACCATAAAAAAACTAGCAAGAGACTGTGGATAGTGAGGTGTTTTTGTTGAGGCCATATGTTCCATGAGGAACCCAAAGGAATGATGATGATGATGAGGGGGTGTCACGGTCAAAGAAGATCTTTGAAGGTGGCTTGAGTAAAAGGCAGCATATGCTACAGTGCACACTTAAAATTATAGCATAATAATGTCAGTTTAATTTAAAAAGAGAACTGAAAAATGCAAAGTTATATAGGAAAAAAAGCCACTTCCGGCCCAATAGTTTTGAAAAAAGATACGAAACGGACTAGTGCAACAAACCCTATTAGTTTGCAACATTATGAATGAGATTTATCCTTAAAATCAACACCCTTATGAAGTCTTTATACATATTTGCAATTTATGGATAAAACTCTTTGATTTGGGTTGGTTTGTTAGTAGGCTAGATGTTAGTTTAGAATTTATTACTTTGCGCACCAAATCAACAGTAAGTTTTTACATTTTTGTTTGTTTATTAAGCAAATAAACTTTTTTTTTTGATAAAATGGACCCCAGTTTGAGAAACACTGGTCTATGTGATTGCAAACCAACTTGACAACTTAACATAAGTAATTGAAAGAAGAGGCTAGTGATATCTACCACCAGACAAATCCCAGATGAAGTAGATGAAACGAAATGTTTCTGTTTACTTTTTAATAGATTTAGCTAATTTACTATGGTGTTGTTGTCTGATAACTAACGTGGCACTACGCAAAACAGCAGAGTTTCTTACCAGGACTCTACAGGAGGACTAATCCTTCCAGCCCTTTTTTTTTTCAAATGGAGTCTGGTCTCAGACGGAGGTGCTCAGATTAGACCCACCAGGTAGTGTTACTAACTGGCTACTAAAATACTCGTTATCCAAAGTCTTGACCTGCTAATATGTTAAGAAACGACTAGAAGATCGCACACCCACAAGACCAAAGATAGATCATTTTTGGGGTGAGTTATATGGTAATGCCCGGGCCGAATTTGATACTCAGCCAGTCCGCCATAGTTTTTTACTGAGTCACCTAAAACAAATCATGCCTTGTTTTATGGAATCTTACCGTTATGAAAAATGTATAGTTAGAAAACAAAGCCCCCTCTTTGTCAAGGATAGAACAGGGAGGGATTTAAAAAGCAACAATTCCCGCTTCTTTCCACTATTGCAAGATCTTTTCTTATCTTTCAGAAGTACACATATGTAAGGAATGGCTGCCTGGTCATATCGCATGTACTTCAGACTGTCGCCAGAAGGTTTAGAGTTCGAATACTTGTCCACTGTAATTCTATACCGACCTTCAGGTCTCTGGGCTATGACGTAATGATCTTTATGGCTGAAGGAACGTCCAAAAATTAAAAACAACAACAACAGACAACTAGTTTTTGCAAAGCTTTTATAAACTCATTCTTCCTGCCTGTCTGGTGTGTACACGTTTTGTTCTCCCACACCCATTCTCGGTGTGACGTTACTTTCTCTCTGTCACACGCCGAGGATTGTTAATAATAACTTGATAAACTCAATAAATGAAGACAGAACTACTTCTGTAGTTTCTCGAACAAACTTTAATGACTTCTTCTGCTTTCTTGAACAACAATTCAATCTATATCTTGAATAATAAAACTTTACTTATAAATAACTTCTATATCACTTCGTATAACACTTCACTCTCTAGTAGACTTCTAAGAGAAGATTAAACATAGGACCATCGCTCTATTAAATACGATACAAGAACTTTTCTTCCACAACAACCATTACTAAGCGAGGACCCCGAATAACATTCTTTCCCCCAATTTATACCTTTTCAATCGTATCTTCCAGAACCTAGAAGTTTCTCGGATCACTATTTTAGTAACCTCTGACCTTCTGGAAGATGACGTGATAACCTTTCCCTTAACCTCTTTCCCCGATTGGATATTAAAAATAAACTTTTTTTTTACACTGGACAGCGCACTGAGTTGACCTGGTTTCTAGAACTTACTCTAAAAGGGACACAACCAAAAATCGTTACACTCGGATCCAGAGCCGGCCTAACGCCATTGCAACCTATACGGCCGTTTTGTTCAAAAGTAGCTTTATATGAGAGAGAGAGAGAGAGAGAGAGAGAGAGAGAGAGAGAGACTGACACAGTGATAAACATAGATAAAGACAGAGACAATGTAATTGTGTATATTGTATTTTGTTTTATTATATGACCAAATAACCGTATTTAACATTGAACAGAATGTATTAGTCAAGCAAAATATATGCCTGTATATAAACACAATAGTACAAGTTTACACATCAATTTAAAATTAAAACATGCTTGCTTGAATACAAATCAGCATTCTTGATCTAAAATTGCTGCATTAAAAAAAACAACAATTAAAAAAAAAACACTATTGGAGATTTTCTCGGGCATGGCAAGAAAACTATAAATAGCTTTTTAGTGTATCCGGCGTACTAAATACGAACGTGTTGAAAACAAAAATGTTTTTGAAAAGGTAAAGGATAATTTTTTGCTCATTTTTTAAACAGTATTGAATTAAATTTTCTAATGTCTTCTCATGGGTATAATTTCATTTTTAGCGCTAAAAAAATTCAACATGGAGGAAGAATTAGACTTTCGTTCAAAGACTTAAAAACTCATTTTAAAATAGACGGACAACTAACTAAAGCGGTAATCAAAGGAGACTTCATACAAGGGTATATCATAATTATCATTAAAAGTATAGCTCGCTTCTTTTTTTTTTTTAAAAAATAAGTTGGCAAAAGTGATCTAATAAATTTAGCGTCTTTGATATTGTTTAGTTTAACATGAAAATGTCAGGAATGAAAACATAGAAACCCAATTTAAAATAATAAAAAAAAAAAAGATAAAGGATAAAAAAGGATAAAAGAAATTATATAACGTCATAGCCTATAGGTCTGTATTCTCAACATTATAAATATTGCAGATCTATTGCACAGTTAAAATGAAAAACTTCAATAAATAATGTTAAAAAGACGCAATACAAATATAATTCCTATAACAAAATATGTAGACGTCGCTATGTTCAAAATACAACTTTTTTAACGTCTTCTAGTAATTTATCATAAGAATCAAAAGAATACAACGCTGCAGGTGAAGTATGGCTAACATTGGGATCTTGGGATATGATCTTTGTGGCCAAATCATGTCTTACTACGACATAGATTAAAATGTTACTCATTGGATGAAAGTGCGATTTCCTTATTTCTTGTCCTAATGTTAATATAAAGAACGGCTTGGGCAAATCTTTTTTCAGACCATGCCGAAACTCCTCATACTCTTTGCAGAACTTTTTGAAGTCAAAAGCTTTCGTGAGTGAGTCCCCCTTTCTGTCAATCAACGTACTCTCGGATAAGCCATCTGTTAAGAACACTCTCGTTTTGCACAAACGTTGGACGTAAATATCAGAGTCGTTGTTTGTCAGAACCACGCCTCTTTCCATATTTTCCAAAAGTTTCGTGATAAGACAGTTCTGCTGAATGCTACCACTTGTTCCAGTCAGGTACTGATCTGGTCCAGGAAGTGCCATCTGGTAGACTTCCTTGGGCCCAAATAATGTTTCCTCAAGACTGTTCGTCAAATTCACTGGGCTGATATTGTTAGGTGAGAAAAACCTGATACCAGGCCCCTGTATGGTTACAGCGATCACTGGCACGCTTGGAGAGCCATAATACACAGCCATGTGCATGATGGGAATGTTGGGGGAGATCATTAATGGCTCGGCAACTGACATATCACCCATATTCTGAGCATAACTTCCGAGGCTGGGGTTGGGAGAGCTCTCCATCGAGATTGGAAGTTCTAAGCTTTCCAGCATGCAGAGTTCATCCGTGTTGACTGACTTCAAATCAGACGGCAAGCTTGTAATCGACTCGCTCCTTTGCGACACATTATCCGTCAGATTCACCCCAACAAGATGACAATTACCGCCCTGCTGACTTGATATCTCGTCGGCGTAAAGGTCTGTTTTCGGTAATGTGGATAGGTTTTCGCTAGCCTCGCAACGCAAGACAATGTCCAAAGACTCTTTTTTCACCGGAGACATAGTATAAACAATCTCTTCGTCAAACACAATTTTCGGCACATTTGCTAATTTCGTTGTTTGGTTAAAAATAGGTGGAGTTGTCTTGAAACAAGCTCTTTTCGTCAGACGCTGAGACCCAACATCAACAAATCTATACACCCTGTACGGATTTGCATCTTCTAAATGATGCTTTTCAGGAACTTCTTCAATTTCAGGAATTTTTTTCAAAGCGCATCGGAGCCGTGTTTTCCAAACTGGATATTCAACCTTGTCACCGTCTTGATACTTCCCTGTGTATTTGGCCCACTCTCTGAAAATTTTAGAATCTTCTTCAACCCATTCTTTGTTGTTGAAGTGGCGCCAAGGAATTCTGAAAGTTCTATCATCCATATTCTCCCAGACTAGTCCAGGACATTCCCCGCTGTTTATCATGCGCTCCAGCCATGGTCGTAGTCGCTTGCGTGACTCTCTGTTGTTCTCCATTCTGTTGAAAGACAAACTAACGTTAAGTCCCATATAAAACATGTGTAAAATATAGCCTTTTTGTTTTTACATAAGGAAACTACTAAGCAGGGGTGAAGCTAGGAGTTTTCCATTGTTTGGGGGCCCAGATGGCTCGACCTCTTTGGGGGCCCCATGCATTTTACGTAATAATTAATTTTTAATGTAAAAAAACCCCACTCATTTGAGCCCCCCCCCCATTGTGTTTTCGTAAAAATATTTAAACTAGATAAACTGTACTTCCATGGAAGTAGATCTAATATAATTATTTTTCTAGGTTTAAATCTAAGCTTGCAATAACTTTATGTTCGTATGCCGTATTCTTAATTCAGAAATTAGGATTTAGTTAATATAACCAGCACTACAGTAGAATGATAGGCCTTTATCTACATTAAAAGATGGGCATGAAAATGAGTGAGGGCGCGGTGGCTGAGCGGTAAAGCGCTTGGCTTCCGTACTGGAGGTCCCGTGTTTAAATCCTGGTGAAGACTGGAATTTTTATTTCGGGATTTTCGGGCGCCCTTGAGTCCACCCAGCTCTAATGGGTACCTGACTTTAGTTGGGGAAAAGTAAAGGCGGTTGGTCGTTGTGCTGGCCACATGACACCCTCGTTAACCGTAGGCCACAGAATCAGATGACCTTTACATCATCTGCCCTATAGACCACTAGGTCTGAAAGGGGAACTTTACTTTTTTTACTATGAAAATGAGTAAAATATGCTTAAGCCACTGTTATTATGCATAGGGCGTACTGCAACTGCAAAACATATTTTAAGATTATTGTGATGCATAGCATAGAGGCCTATAGTTAACCATAAATATAATAGAAGATGGTTTAACCAGCCATAAAATAATAATAGAAGATGGCTTTTCCAGCCATAAAATATAATAGAAGATTGCTTAACCAGCCATAAAATATAATATAGAAGATGGTGCCATGACTCCCATGTATAAGACACTAGAAAAAGAGAACGTCTTATGTTGCTTCTATAGATCTCTATATGACTACCGGTAGGCTATATAAAACTATAAATATATATATTGATATATTGATAGTCTAGATGTGTAGCTTAATTGATGAAAATGCTTGTCTAATTCACTTTATTTGAAAAAAAAACTCGTTTATATCAATATACGCTTAGTTAAATAAACAAAAACTACGCTATGTTTACTTGTGATTATGTCACCATTAATTAATTATTCTACTTACATTCTGTTAAGCAGTTAGAATACACGCTTTCTGTTAAATGCCTAAATAAGCTTTTAATAATTATAATCCACACAGGTTTCTCTTAACCTTATGACCCAAATAACTGAACAGTGTAACCCTATCTATTTATATATTTATAATAAAGTGTAGGCTGTCATTAGTTTACTAAGAAACCGAAACTGTTGCTAAATATAAACTGGGAAACGAAACAGATTGTCCAATTGGAAGGCGGCAAATAGTAGACTCATTGTTAGTACCAATCTTAAAATATCCAATAGAATAAAAATAAACTGAGGAAATGAGAACTCTTGATTAGTTCTATCTAGCACGTTGAAAGTATTAGGGTCTATAAAGTATTAGAGAAATTTTACTTCTAGACTAGGAATTGGATTTTACATGCAGGCATATAAATTTACAGATGTATCCAATAGGTAATCAACTATAAAAATTTTCTCCGAAAAAAAAAAAGGGAAAGTTTTAAAAAAAATGAAATAAAATAAACTTTGTAAAAAAATAATTAAAAACTTTTATTTGAACAATGAAATTACCATACGAAAACTATTTAGTCTTTCCATTCTTTCAGTAATGTAATTAGTTTTTGCTATAAATAAAGATTTCATGAGACGTTATGGTACCCAGCATATATATATATATATACATTTCTA
This sequence comes from Biomphalaria straminea, assembly GCA_021533235.1. NCBI lineage: Eukaryota > Metazoa > Mollusca > Gastropoda > Planorbidae > Biomphalaria > Biomphalaria straminea. Next base: position 26,100,990 of record JADKLZ010000166.1, read on the forward strand.
ATTTAACAATCGTATCTAAATATTCGAATGCCACTGGACTGGGTAGACAAGCTAGGTTTAATTATCCTTTTGAACTATGTATGGTTTAAATTTGTAATTTTTACTCTGTTTTTTCTGAATCAAATTAAAGCACGCTGAAAATTTTGGCTTAACATTAGATAATAATACGCTATCTAGATATAATATTAAATATTTTTTTTTAAATACAGTGTATTTTTAAAACGTGCGTCAGTCGTCATCATAAGTATTTTTTTAAATATAATTTTTTGAAATGAAAATCCCTAGACCAGTGCTCACAAGCTGCGCATCACGAGCCACATGCTGCTCTTTGACACTTTGGATGCGTTTATTTCAAAAAAACGCTTGATGCAGCCATGAAATATTATTTATTGACTTGTCTTGAAAGAGAAAACATTTTTTAAAAAGATGCACATTATTTCCCAAGGCACATCAGACAAATAATTGCCGCCGACCCATGACAATATTCACGCACAGTTCATTCAATATAGATTCTACGAGAAATTGTTTAACCATGGTTTAACTTTCTTTAGTCATCAGTTATATTGCGCATAAACATTGTTATTATGTTTAGAATGAAGTATTGGGATATATGTCAGTTTCAAATAAGACACAGTTGGTTGTTTATAAAATTTATGGAAATGTACTTTATGTTTAAAAAAAACCCACAACATTCTGAATCAACTTTAATAACAAAGTTATTTTTTAATTCAACATTTTATTATTAAAATGTTTTTTAAACACATTTTGCACAGTGAAATAAAGACAAACATAAACAATGTCACTTTTTAAAAAAAAAAATTTTCTTTACCGCATCCATACCAAATGTAAAGAAACTGACGCAACCAATAAAAGTGAATAATCTATAGATATATTTCTCAAAAGACAAATTCAAAAGTTCAAACACACAGGTAAGCAACAAGTAAATTGGGAAGATCCCATGGCGCAGCACATTGTGAATGGAAATTGGTGCATCCCAATCCGCACTATTTTGTAAATGAAAGTGGTGTTTATATAATTCTCTTCTTCTCAATTTTTGTCATAATATTAAAAGTATTTCTCAATTATTGTGTAGTAAGCATAGACATAAATAAATATAGACTGGAAACAGGAAGTAACTTTATGTAACTTGAAAAAATGTATATCTAGGCCCTATTATATTCGGATTTCCGAAATCTGACAAGTAGCACGATCTTCTGTCTTAGAGATTAAACAAAACTACACTGCCTCCTTATTTACAAAATATGAACCATAATGATTAATTGACATTACAGTCACTTAAATAGGTTATGGCGGAAATAGATATGAATACTTAACTTTTATACTGCTCATGCTGTATGGTAAAGCGCACAAATTTGCAAATCACAAATTACCCTTCATAAAACTCTCTTATTGGCCAGTCTATATTTATTTATGTTTATGGTCGTAAGACTATTGAAACTAGAACAACATCACACAGATTGAGTCTACTCTCAGGTTTCACTTTAGACGTACTTTAATTAATATCACAAATTACGCACATTCGTTCATTAGACATGATTACGAAAGGAACTCATCTCTCTATTCCTAGATCTAGATTTAGATTTAAAACTCGAATTCAACTCTAAGATTATCGAACTTCTCATCGCTGAGATAGTTTTATGCTTTAGCACATGAACATACTAATTATAGTCTATTTAATCAAATTAACATTCACATTTGTTTTTCTAAAGCATTGTTACAAGAGTGCAACTCTATTCTTAATATCGCGTAAATTAAGGTCAATTAGCCATTTTTAGCTCCATTCATAGTATATTTCATGAATCCACTTATAACAAGTAAATGGGAAAATCCCATGGCGCAGCATGGTGTGAATGGAAACGGTGTATCTAAATCCGCGCTATTTTCATTCACAAAATAGCATAGACATAAATAAATATAGACTGGAAAAAAAGAATTAACTTCGTGTAACTTGATTTAATAATTTATACACCTAAAAAATTAGCACGGGTCCAATGAAAGTGCGGGACCCACTGCGGTCGCATATGTTGCAGTGCCTAAGGTCTGCCCTGGAAAATGGCGGCGTATTCTATGCCGCTGGTCGACTAGTACAAATTAAATTTCCAATGTTTTAATTCGTGATGAAATGTATTTTTATTTACAAATAACTTGTGGTTGACCGGATTAAACTTCCCGCGGGCTGGACTTGACAGCTGGTTGAAGATCTAGTTTTCCAATCACTGATCTATGTAAACTAATCCGACCTGAATTAAGGAAATGCTTTTGATGTCATTAAAAAGACTTTCTTCCGTAACAGTGCCAAGCATTGTGCTAAAGTTACACCTTTTGAATAACCATGGGCTGAGAAATACGCGCTTTCAGTTACAACTTTCAGAGGATCTTTGTTTGGCGGATCTTAAAATAACGGCAGCAAGTGAAACCAGACAAACTGCACATGTATAATCAGTGCAGGATCCTGTTTCTAATTTTTCTTTTCATTGTCGTCTATTATTCATCTGCTTTTGAACCAGTTTACCAGATGTTGAAGTCTGTCCAACTTAGGCCTAACAAAGTGGCCGTTCAACAGTAGACTACATCAGCAGTCTCACTGACTTAATCAGAAACCAACATGCAGAGGCCCTTGGCGAGTGTATTTTGCGGGGACCATCTCCCCTACTAAAAAGCCTTCCGTGTTTGTTACTATTAATAGTGAATAGTTGTAAAAGGGATGTATTTTTTGTATGAAAACACTGCTTGCATTTAAGTGATTAAAAATATTTTTTTTCGCTTTTAGAAAAGAACAAATAAGCCATTGCATCAGGGCTTTAGAAAGACTAAAATATTATGATGTCGGATTTTCACTATCTTTTCTAGTTTAAGAGATCTAAACGGGACGGACGGACAGACGGAAAGACATTTCATACAAAACTAATAGCGTCTTTTCCCCTTTCGGGAGGCCAATAAAAACAAGCTTCGAATGGATGGTTTTGATGTCATACGATGAGAATGGTTAAGCATTGGCATCGTATTGGTTTCAAAATCAACCACCGCAAGAAAAAAAAACAACTTCGAATGGATGGTTTCGATGTCATACAATGAGAATGTATGGGCATTGGCATCGTATTGTTTTCAAAATCAACCACCGCTAAATTCTCTGTCGGTATAATTTAAATCGGCACTCGCTGAACCTCCAAGAAAACATTTGACATCATGGGGATCGAACCCAGGACTTGTGTGTCATTAGCGAGACTTTCAACAACCAATCATTCAAATATGTGCAGCATTTTCTTTTGAAATAAATGATTCAATCTTTAGTCTTTTTCAATACCTAGATCTGCATGTGTCTAAAATGTTTGTTTTAGAATCTATTTTATTTTTTCTCTCTTCTGAAACAAATGTAAGCTGGTCAGGTGGCACTAAGGCTTATTTCAGCTTAACATTTTTTTTAACACCAGTAGCCAGATGGTGACGCTACTGGGTGGGTTCA
>JADKLZ010000166.1:26111351-26160530 GCA_021533235.1 Biomphalaria straminea
TAGATTTCGGGGCAAAGCCCCGAGGATAAAGCCTTTTTTACAAACTTCCCGACCTCACCATATCAGCCATCATACTAAAAGGGGGGGGGGGAGTGAAATAATCTAAGAATATGTAGAAATATAAATAATAAGTATATATTATTAACACAAGTAATAAGTTCGTATACCAATTGTGTGAATTGTAAATTAAAATTAGTCCGCCCCCCACAGGAAATTGGACCGCCCCCCCCACTCGAAAGCTTACGGGGGGGGGGCGGAATTGATGTCATCGCCCCCTCCCGACCCCACCATATCGGCCAACATACTAGAGGGGGGCGAAATATAAATAATCAGTATATATTATTAACACAAGTAATAAGTTCGTATATCAATTGTGTGAATTGTAAACTAAAATTCGTCCGCCCCCCCCATCTGAAATTTGACCGCCCCCCCCACTCCAAAGCTTGGGGGGGGGGCGAAATTGATGCCACCGCCCCCTCCCGACCCCACCATATCGGACAACATACTAGAGGGGGGGCGAAATCATCTAAAAATATGTAGAAATATAAAATAATTAGTATATATTATTCACATAAGTAACAAATTCATATAGGCCTACCAATAGTGTGAATTCTATACTAATATTCGTCCGCCCCCCTCCCTTCGGGGGGGGGGGTGGGCGGGGGGGGGGGGGGGGGGGCCCCCCACCCCCCCCCCCCCCCTGGATCCGCCAGTGCCTCCCACCTGGTGTCCACTGTTCTGAGGTCCTCCATGAAGGTATGACGCCAAGTTATACGAGGACGTCCCTGTTTGAGTTTTCCTCGTATTGGCCTCAATATCATCGCAATTCTTGGTATGCCTAGTTCATTTTGTCGTAGAACATGTCCTGCAATTTAAACCTCATGCGACGTTCTGTCACAACCTCCCTAAGTTTTCGACTCCCAGTTCGGCATAGGAAATCCTATTTTTATTTACAGTGCAATTAACATCGCATTTTTAGGGGGGGGGGGGGAGTTTTTTTTTTCTCTTTAATATTCTCGCATTAAGAAAAAAATCCTTGTAATATTAAGGCCTATTTTAAGTAGATCTACTTCTACAATGTATGTTAGAGTATTAAATGTTAATAGTACATATAACTACACTCTCTACTTTGCCCACGTTTGCTTTAAATTTGGTACATGCTGTAAAAAAAAGTGATTTAGTAGGCCTACCGATATCGATCTTAAAGAAACTTGCTATGAATATATAGGCCTACCTAAAAACCACCCACCTAAAAGGGGGGGGGGGATAGGGATATTTAGGCTTATATGCCACTTTCCAAATTTTCTCAATGGGATAGGGAAAATCCACAGATACAGAGTCTACCCGAACAGGGGAACAGTATTGGGAACAAAACAATGATTTTTTTCTTTATTGTTGTTTATCGCCAATTAATTTAAGTGCTCAAACATGAGAAAAAAATGCGGCTTTGATTTGACTTGCAAACATTTTATAGATACTTTTACGAATGATTAAAACAGAATCAGAATAGATGTTATTATATAGATTATAAGAAAAAACAAGATTACAAAGAGAGTTTGTGTGATACACAAACTCAGAGGCGGCCCCCGTCGGAGGTCGGATCCCTGTCTGATCCGCCTATTCGCAAGATGTTTCGGATGTTCCTTCTAAGTCCCTTGTTCAATTCCTGTATGCTCCCATCCTTAAACTATCGCAATATTTCTGAAAGAACAGTAAAGGTTAAATCATATTTTCAAAAGCCTTTAGTGTTTTTTTCTAACCGTGACGGACAGACCAACCAACAGACAAAACGCACAAAAATATGCTTGTTTCATTCTAATGGGGGCACTAAACAATTTTTTTTTTAAAAATCTGATTTTTTTTTTCAAATTAAGAAATTAGTTTAGAATCATGTCATTTCCGGGCTTTTACGCTAGTACACGAAAGCCGCTGCTAAAAGTTCATTTTAAAAAATGTGCATGATATCTACATGCCGGAAGCATTTCTTATAGTAACATTTCCTCCCTTACATTTACGTAATTGTTTTAGAATTGGTGTTTTGTTATTAAAAAATCGCTTGCATAATTAATTTTATAAATTAAACGGTTTGCTTTTAGAAAACTAAAAGTAGCCGTTGCACCTAAACTTTTCAAGCCGCATTTAATGGTGAAATAATATTTTTCGTATCTCTTCTAGTTTTGGCGCTCTGAGTCTGACAGACGGACAGACGGACAGACAGACAGAAAGTCATTTTAAAAAATGTGCATGATATCTACATGCCAAGAGCATTTTTCTAGTAACATTTCCTCCCTTACATTTACCTAATTGCTTCACAATTGGTGTTTTATAATTAAAAAATCGCTTGCATAATAAGGGACCATATTGAAAACATAAAAAGGAAATCTGACTACAGACCAACAGAGCTCAAGGAAATAGTGAACTGTTTTCTTCAAACCAATTATCCCAGCGATCAGTGGATCAGAGTTTACACCGATGGATCATCCCATAAAGACACCACAAATGAAGGAGCTGGAATTCTCATCGAATGGCCAGATGGAAAAAAAAACTAGAAAAATCCATTGCAACTGGTGAGCTCTCTGACAGCCACAGAGCAGAAAGGGAAGCACTAACACTAGTTGCTACCATGCTAGCAAATCATCCAAGTTCCCCACACAGTCAGATTGTCCTACTAACCGATGCGAAGACAACCCTCCAAGGCTTGCAGAACTCTAGTTTCTCTTGTGTTGAAAACCTCAGAGCAGCACTGACAAAACTCAACAACAACAGCAGAAAGACTGTTGTTCAGTGGGTGCCAGCTCATATTCAACTAGAGGGAAACGAGAAGGCTGACACCCTCGCTAAGGGTGGAAGAAGTGGCTCACAAATGAATTATGCACTCTACCCGGAAGAAATGAAGAAATTAATTATAAATAAAATAAATGAGAAATGGACAAGCTCACATCCAAATCACAAGAAAGATGATGCTTACTATAAGCTACCCCAACTAGATCAACGTGTAATCTTTCGACTTAGGACCGGACACAACAGAATGCGACAACACATGTACCGGAAGCTCAAAATTGGAACCAGTGACATCTGCCCATGTGGAGTGTCATCAGAGAATGCAGACCACGTCCTCCAAGACTGCGCTCTTTACCAAGAGGCCCGTCTAAGACACTGGCCCCAAAACACCCTAATAGAAAGAAAACTATATGGGGAGCTCCCTGACTTGGAAGCCACTGCGCAGTTCATCTCAGATATTGGTGTAGTGATCTGAACCCTCCAACATAACAATGAGAACGAAGAAGAAGAAGAAGAAGCTTGCATAATAATTTTTATAAATTAAACGGTTTGCTTTTAGAAAACTAAAAGTAGCCGTTTCACCTAAACTTTTCAAGCCGCATTTAATGGTGAAAAAATATTTTTTCGTATCTCTTCTAGTTTTGGCGCCCTGAGTGTGACAGACGGACAGACGGACATTTTGCACAAACCTAATAGCGGCTTTTTCCCCTTACGGGGGCCGCTAAAAAAAAACAACAGTGAAAAACCCGAGCAAAGCAATTATAACTAAATACATACATAGATATATAGGTATGTGGGAAGTTTTCTTTCTCTATTGAAAAAGTCTAGAAAAGTCTTGTAAATAAATAAAATGGCTGCGCCCTTGCTCAAGAGTGAAAAGACTTTATTGTTGACAGTTGTAAACTCAATTCGCCGAAGACATTTTTCTATAAATTTAGTGAATTATAATTTAAATATTTCATGCCGTCAAAGCCGCTTTATTTCAACACAAAATCAGCTATGGGTTCATAGATTAAATGCATCATCTTTCTATGGAAGGAGCAGAAGCAATCATCACGATCAGCGTCATTATCATCAACATAACCGTAACTATGACCATAGCGAAAAATCTTCAAAAATAGGTATCGTGGCCGTAGCAGCTGCAACTGTAACATGCTTTGGCCTATTTAAATTATTTTGGAATGGCTTTAAGATATTTGCTCAAGAATCAGAGAGACCTTATTGCAAACCATCTCGGAAGGTAGGCTTTTTTTGACACTCAATTAAAAAAAACAAATGACTCATATCACTTACAAGTTACATCAGTCAATGATTTATTGACTCGTAATACTCGTATAAATATCATTATGACTGGTCACTGATAGATTATTATCTCATACTACTGTAACTATTGCCAGTATTGGCACACTAACACTTCCACTTCACTAGATGATACTAGATCCATAATCTTACTACTCATATTTAATAATATATTATTATTTATAATTTTTTAAAATATCAGGTATTCATTATAATTATAATCAATTATATATCATTCTTTTAATTTAATGTTTTATATATATATCTCTCACATTATCATAGTCATAATGATTGTCAACTTCAAATATAATCAACAAATGGACTAGATTAGTCTAGATTCTAGATCTTCAATCATCTTGGTCTAGTTGTATCAGACTATCACTGTTTAAAATCAAAGTAATATTTTTAATCTTATGTTATAGAATGAATGAGATTACAGACATTACTATTTAAAGAAGATAATTATGTCCTACACATTAATGTCATGCATTATTTTTTGTTATCATTATGTCTATTTTGTGTTTTGGCCTTTATAGATCTGATTATCTGTGTCGGTGAAGTCTCTGCAATGCATACATTAAAAAGTAATGTAGACCTAGAAATAAAGTACCAGTACTTGAAAAAAAAAATTAAAAATTAATTCTCTAATGTATCTATTTTAAACAGGTAGTGATTCCAACAGATACCTCAGGGCTCAAGTTAACTTTGTATCAGTATCAAACCTGTCCATTCTGCTGTAAAGTAAGAGCAGCCTTGGACTATTTTGGCTTCTCATACGATGTGATTGAGGTGAATTCAGTTACAAAGAAACAGTTGAAATGGAGTGATTATCAAAAAGTCCCAATCCTTGTTGTAGGTGCAAATGCAGAAAACAGACAAGAAGTGGTAATTGTTGCTATATATGCTTAATTTTTAGAGTATGGATAGAAACTATCATCTTTAAAATATAAACAAATGTCATTCTGTTTATTATATTTGATAACCAATATTTCTAGATCTGATACTAGTATATACATATCTAAAGATCTAAAGTCTATTATGTGAATGAATAAATAATATTGATTTGGCATTACAATTTACCTTTAGCAAAGCATTAAGCTAAGATGAAAACAAGGTAATAAAGGCAGACTTAAGTAATTGCAGCTTGTTAAGGTATCTGTTAACTTTTATAGTAAAAATATCTTTCTATTAGATGCATTTTGTGGATGTTTTAATTTCCATTGATAAGAAAAATGAATGTGTCAATTGACATTTGGTAGCTGATGTATAATAATACACAAAATACAGCTAGCAGATATAGATCTTATATCATATATATAGAACACAAGGTCAAGGCCAGTCACAAGAATGTGACATGATCATTAAGCAGAGTCAATGTGCGCAAGTTTTCTGAGGTCATAAAAAACTAGAAAATAAGGTTAAAGTTAAAATAGAGAGGGTGTGGAAGGAAGAATCTAGAGATTAATTGAGATGGGATTATTTAAGTAGGTAGTTGGAGTTTTTCTCTTTCAGTTGGAGAGGACTTAGAGAGTTAGAGCTAAATGTCACTAGTTTAAGTACAAAGTTGGTTAGATTTTTGGCTTCATTAATATTATAGTATCCTGTATCTGAATTATATTTTCTTTCAAGTTTGAAGGAATTAAACTCAAGTAAATTATAGTAAATCTACTCTGTGTCATTTTATTGTACCTTATTTGTGTTTGACTTATATCGATGGCACCCCTGAGTCCACATGTCAGCACAAGTCTATCTCTTCAAAATAACATCCTAACAATGTGCTAAATGATTGTTTCACCATCATGTACATTTTAAAAAATTAATTTTTCTTTCATTATTTCTTTTTCTGCATGCTCACCCACTAATCTGAAAAAGTGATACAAATATCTTTGCTTTCTCCCCAACAGCGACTGAAAGATAGCTCAGTTATCATCAGTGTCCTGGAGTCTTATCGCCAAGATCCTAAAGCAAGTATCACTCAGTTGAACTCTTACTATCCGTGTCTAACAGAGAAAGAAGGAAGAAAGATAAAATACAATTTCCTGAATAAATATTTCATCATGTTCCCAGTCACTCAAGACTTTAAGACTCAAGAAGAAAGAATGTAAGGCCTTTATGCATATGTTTCATTTTTGACAATTTTTCTATCACTCTTTTCTTAGTGATTTTTAAGCCATTAAGGTTTAAGTTCTTTACAAATGTAGCTGGCCAGTTGTGAATTCTTATTTTATTTGACACGAGCTTGGATCTGACCATGACTTTCTACTATGCTACACAGAACTAAAATGATTTATCAGAGCAAAGGTCTTTCTAGCTTTTTAAAATTTATTGCTGATGTGTCTGGTTTTTATTGAATATTGGAAAAAAAAAACACAACAGATTTGGCCTATTAAATAGATTAATTTTCAATATTTAGTGAAGTTAATCTTTATTTATTAGACCCACAAATGGCATTATGGAATGCAGATACAAATTTGGTAGGAAGATTAAATAAGTATCTATTGTGCCAAAGAAGAGTAGCACAAAAATAACAAAATGAATAAACAGTGTGCTTTAATATATTACACAAAATTAAAAGGTTTAAAAGAAAAAAAATATTTGTATTAAAGATATTTTTTTTTCTGGGGGGGGGGGGGGAAGGAGAGGAAGAGAACATTGTTGGTTGGGAGGGAAAATCCTCCCCACTTTTTTTTTCAAAAGTTGTTAGTACAGGGAGGTAATTCTTTTGTAAAAAAAAATATGACACAATTTGTGATATAATCGGTCAATAATTTGTAATATACATTTGCTAATTATTGATCATTCTAATTTGGTGTTATAATGAATCAGTGTTCCTTCCCTTCCAATCTAAAATATCAGTAGGTGGAGAAAGTCATAATAGGTGAAGAAATTTAGGAAACATTTGTAGTCAATGGTAGTCAAACTGAATTTCCCTTTGATTGGACCAATAAAAATTATCTTATCTTATAAAATAGAGATATTTTTGTGCCCTTCATTCTGAGTGAACAATAGAGTGTGTATATAATATATGACATTACTAATGAGTCACAGACAACTGGTTCAACAACAATGGTTCATTTAACAATTGGTCTCAAAATAAGTGTGAATGTCTAATGATTGTTCCCAGTATGCATGTCTGATGATTGTTCCCAGTAGGTATGTCTGATGATTGTTCTCAGTATCTATGTCTGATGATTGTTCTCAGTATGTATGTCTGATGATTGTTCCCAGTACCAGTATGTATGTTCAATGCAAATAAATGTAATGTGCTAGCACTAGCGGATCCAGAACTTTGGAGTGGGGGGGGGCGATTTTTTTCCAAACCCTAACCCTAACTCCCAGTAAACCCTAACCCTATGCATAAACGTGTGTACAGCATATATATATATATATATATATATACTTACGAGAATAAAAAAGCAGTGTTTTTTAACCTTCGTGAAAAAAAAACAAAAACAGTCATGTTGAGGCAAGCTGGAGTCTAAGGAATGGTTGTAAGCTTCGCCAGTGGGATTCGGGGCGAAGCCCCGACGATAGAAGCGTTTTCTTGAATTTTTAAATGCAGAAACGCATTCTCCTGACATCTACAACTCATTATTCATCAGTAGATTTCGGGGCGAAGCCCCCACGCCAAAAGCGTTATTTTGCATACTTCACTGTAGTAACGCATTCTCCTGAATCTACAACTCATTGTCAATTATTGGGGTTCGGGGCGAAGCGTTTTCTTGCATTCGTCACTGCAGAAATGCATTATCTTGACATCTACAGCTCATAATTTATCAGTAGATTTCAAAGCGAAGCCCTACAGTTCATTATTTATCAGTAGATTTCGGGGCGAAGCCCCGACGCCAAAAGCGTTTTCTTGCATTCCTCACTGCAGAAATGCATTATCCTGACATCTACAGCTCATAATTTATCAGTAGATTTCAAAGCGAAGCCCTACAGCTCATTATTTATCAGTAGATTTCGGGGCGAAGCCCCGACGCCAAAAGCGTTTTCTTGCATTCCTCACTGCAGAAACGCATTATCCTGACATCTACAGCTCATAATTCATTAGTAGATTTCGGGGCGAAGCCTCGACGCCAAAAGCGTTTTCTTGCATACTTCACTACATTAACGCATTCTCCTGACATCCACAGCTCATTATTTATCAATGGTGTTCGGGCCGAAGCCTCGACGCCAAAAAACGTTTTCTTGCATTCTCCACTGAAGAAACGCATTCTCCTGACCTAAAGGTCACCATTCATCCTATTGAAGAAGGACCTTTTGAGAAATGTTGAAAAATATTCTAATAATATCCATCCATAAAAATATTTATCGCCCCCTCCCGACCCCACCATATCGGCCAACATACTAGAGGGGGGGCGAATAATCTAAAAAATATAGAAAAATATAAAATAATTAGTATAAATTATTAACATAAGTAAGACATTCATGTACCAATTGTGTGAATTCTATAGTAAAATTCGTCAGCCCCCCCCCTTTGTCAGCCGAGTGGGGGGGGGGGGGGCGATCCCCCCACCCCCCCCCCCCTGGATCCGCCAGTGTGTGCTAGTAGGATATTAACAAGATCTGTTACTGTTAATATTGATTTTAATAAGAGATCCCTATGTTAACAAAAAAGTTGGCTTGCTTTTTGTGAACTGAATCTTGAAGAACCATTTATCATGGGAATTACTTTTTTTAGTTCAGTCAACCATTTAGCGTGGGTACTAATTTTGTGAATCACATTTCATCGAATCATTTGTGAATGAGTGAATTACCTGTTGGGAGGTGTGGTGGCTGAGCAGTAAAGTACTTGGCTTCTGAACCAGAGTTCCCTGGTTCAAAACCTGGTGAAAATTGGGATTTTTTATTTTAGGATCCATTAGGGCTCCTGTTAGTCCACCAAGCCCTTAAGGGTACCTGACAGTCGTGGGGAAAGTAACCTCTTTAATCATGAGCCACAGAAACAGATCTTAGATCATTATCATCTGCCCTATAGATCCCAAGGTCTAAAAGGGGAACTTTACTTAATTACCTTAATCTGCTAGGCAGGGCCGGTCTTAGGCCACTGCAGCCTATGCGGTCGCAGTGGGCCCCGCGCTTTCATAGGCCCCGCGCTAATTCAAGGTGTAATTATTAAATTTCAAAATATATAAGAAAAATTCCTGGAAATCTCCTGAATTCATTAAAATCTCTTGAAAACTCTTTAAAATCTCCAGTAAAATAGGCAAAATTGTCATTTGTGGGTGTCATTCATTGCGGAAAACGCCAATCCTACGAGCGTCAAAAGAAAAAAGGCATTTTCAGCTTTCATGTAATAAAATGTTATAATTGGGCTAATTTTTACCTTAATCGGAAGTTCCAATACTTCATTTACTTTTATAGTCACTTTACTTTTATATGCCATTGGTTACAAGGTTCGTAAAGTACAGATCGCAATTACAAAATCTTAATTTTCACTTATTGTCCTTATTCCTATACAAACTAGGCCCCGCGCAATCAGTTTCGCATAGGACCCCGCAATGGCTAGGACCGGCTTTGCTGCTAGGAATGACTTTTATTTGAAGCAGTTATCTGTGAACCATTTGCCATGACCCCATCCATTTCCAATGAGCACCTAGCATTTCGTTAAGAAAAATTTAACTGTTTTTAAAAATATTTTTGTGAGCAAGAAAGTGATCACACTGTTTATCATTGACCAACAAATTGACTTTTCTTAAATATTTAGAAAGTTGACAAATATTTTGTTTCAGTGAAGAAAGACAATGGCGCCAGTGGGCAGATGATCATCTGGTGCATATGCTGTCTCCTAATGCCTACAGGACTGTGGGAGAAGCACTTCAGGCTTTTAACTATTTCTCAGAAGTGGGAGAATGGGAGCAGAATTTCACTACCTTGGAACGTTATGTTGTTATCTATGTGGGTGCCAGTGTTATGTATGTCATGGGAAAAATTCTCAAACAAAAGTAAGTTTTAGCCGTAGTTTAAGAATACGTTTTCTTTTAGTCAAATCTTATAGGTAAGTTGTTTTAGCATTATTATAATTCATCTTTTAGTCATATATTAATTTTGGGCTATTATAGCTAATTCTTAAGTATTTTTTTACTATTCATGTGCTTATTATTTCCTGTTTTGATCCATTTTGTGTTTATATTTAGTTGGTTTTCTATTTCTTGGTTTATACTTAGTCTGAAAATGAAGTGTTTGAGCCAAAATTATAATTTTAAATTTTGAAGAGAGGGGAATAATTAATTACCAATGTGGTTTGTCATTTGGAACATTTTGTCTGATACTAAAATTAAGTTTTTAAATCAACTGTCTCTATAGTCTATAGTTATATAAATTCTTAAATCCATTTTAATTGGGCTTAAAATTTGAATACATTCTCAAATTTTACCGGTTATTGACTTGTTGATGTTTGCGTTCATCCTGTCTGTATTTATTTCTAAGTTTACCTAGATAATCACTTTTATTCTAGTGAAAGGTGAAGTTACTTAGTTTGAAATAGATTATCATTCAAAGAAGGTGGAAGTAGGAAGTGTCTTTCTCAGATCTTTTTAAATTAAGAATTACTGTTTCATTAGACAATTAGTATGAACTTAGCCATTCAACTCCACTTCAGGTACAAATTGAATGATGATGTCCGCATATCTCTCTATGAGGCATGTAATGAATGGGTGAAAGCTGTGGGTAAAAGCAGGTTATTCATGGGAGGGGATACGCCAAATTTAGCAGATCTGGTAAGTAGACATGTTGAATTGTATATCTAAAACTTTTTCTCTTGTAAAATTTTATTGCTATTTGTATCACTTTTTAGATATGTTGTAATGGTTAAAAAATATTGTTAGCAGTATAATATTGATTTCAATTAATATAAAAAATTCTAATGAATCATCTGATTTTGAAATATTAGTGACCCTGTCATTGTTGTTTTACTTACTAATTCTATTTAAACTTAGACTGAATTCTAGTCTTTTATCAAAGACAAAAATTTTAAACTATTCACTTTATTGATTTTTAAAAATAGTTTTATTAAATCTAAATTATCTAAAAAATATTTATATGAGTTTAAGTAGCATAATGTATGAGTAGAACTTGACTTCCAGGGTCGCCTACAAACTCACATTATTATCTAGTCTTTACAATTTTTATTTAGCTTGATTAATGCCTTTTTTTAAAAAAAACCTTTGTTTTATTACGTTTCCTTTAACTCTTTCTCTCTGTAATTATTTTCTTCTTTTTAAAAGTATTTATTTGTTTTGTTCTTTCGTCTTTCACTATATTGTTATGATTAAACTGCATTAACTTTTTTGTTTGCTAACAGAAAATGTTATAATTGGTATTAAATTGTAGGAGAAGGCATGCTCTTTTTATACAACACATTTTATTGACATTTTTAATTTTTTATGCATTTATAAAATTAAATTTTATAAATCCAAAAAAATCAATTTAGTTCGCATTGTCGATTAGGAGAGAAAGAGTTAAATCAACTTGTGGTTATCTTATTTTCCTTAAACATTATTTTAAAAAAATTCCATGTTACAATTCAAATAGAAAGATAAATTAACAAGATATTCTTTTGCTTTCCTTGTAATCAGTCAGTGTTTGGTGTCTTGAACTCTATTGAAGGATGCATAGCTTTCCAAGATGTTTTACAAAACACAAAGATTGGGCCTTGGTATAGACGGATGAAAGAAGCCATACAGAATCATCAAGGTGCCAAAACATTAAATAGATTAACCCCTAATTAATTTGTTTTATAAGTGCCTAACTTTTATTTCACTGCAATTTTAGAGCTGTTCTCAGAGATGTTTATGATCATTCTTTCTTTATTTAATGTTTTCTGTGGTATTTATTAAAACTATGGTCTGTGCAGAATTTGTGTAGTTGTTAAGATGAAATATATGTACAAACTTTGATCAACTGTTTAGTGCCCAGTTTTGTTTTTTGTATATTTTGCGAAGCCACATGCCTACATTATTGTTTTATGAATAGGTCTAGAGCAAGTCTATTAACTAAAAATAGTAATAACTCATTACTCTTGTCAATACAAATCATATCAATATTTATTGCAACTTTCTCTGTTTTAAATAAATTTCTCTATTTTTTTTTTCTTTGAAATTAAGGTAAATAAGAAATAAAAAAAAGTATAATTAATTACTTTCTCAAAAAATAAGTTTTGTAATTTTTTTCAGGTCTATGAAATATACATGTTTATGTAATATGAATTACTTAAGTATTATTTTGTCTGTCTAGTTTTAAAATATTTTGTTTTATGATAAATATGATGTAAATATTCATGAGAACAAACTTTACTGGATACTTTTGTCCCACTGAAAATAAATAAATAAGATTTTACATTCAAAACAGTTTTTGGCTCTTTTTACTTCTGGCTCTATATTGTGTGAAATCTTCTTTCAGACCTAGATTTAAAATGAACATGTGATGTAAAATTAACATGTTTTTTTTTTTGCCAATTAACTCTATTTAATTAATTAATTATAAGGATATTTAATCAGCACAATTTAGTTGAGTATCCTGTGACATGTCCACAAATACTAAATTTTAGTTTATCAACGAATGGAACTAATGGCTTCTCACACCTAAAAAAAATCCCCACAAACCAAACTTAACATAACTGTCAAATGTTATAAAGATTAATTTGAATAAGTACTATTATTATTGTGTCGTTTAGTAGACTACATTTTATATATAAAAATGGATAAAATAAATACTAACTAATAATTTTAAAATACCAAACAATTAAACAATCACTTAGAAATGATAATAAAATGTTTATTATTTCTTGAATTGATATTTTCATAAAACATCTAGTCAAAGTTTTTATGAACTAAAAATAAGTATGATTTATACTTCATCACTTTCAACTTTACAACTAAAGCCAATCTCAGATGTTTATTACAATAAAGTTTAGACAAATAAATAATAGAGAGATGATAAACCTAACCTACAACTTTCTTAGAGTCTTTTCTTGGTATTTTTAAAAAAATAGAATACAATTTAAACTAGTCAAAAAGCAAAACCACATTTCAATCAGGTATTGAGTCAATATATCTTAACAAAAATTAATACAAGTTTGTATACATCCACGATATTTTAACAAACAGTTGTACTTTCATCCATTTTATCCTTTTCCTAACTAGAATTAAAATTATATGAACAAATATAAAATATCACAGTCAGAGTCATTGCTTTAAATTAAGGCCATTAAAATTTACTTAAGCAATACTTTTAAGGCCATTTTCAATGTGCAAGATAATCAAGTAACGTAAATATAAATATTGGTTTTAAACACAATACCAAATGAAAAATTTGCAAGAAAGCAGTTAGTAGTAATCTCTGATTGAAAGCTCTGGCAAGTCAGAACTGCCACATTTATGTACTACTTCTCATGCCTTTCAGACCCTGGGAAATAAAAAAAAGGAAAAAATGTAAATAGTGTTATTTTTTATTTGTCTTTAAGCTGTGTTTTGAATGTTATTTTAAAATGAATCTCATAATAATCATCAGTCAAACAACTGTAGACTTGTGTACTTGTAGATTTGTAAAGAAATATGGCTATAGATTTGTAAAGAAATTAAAATGCTCAAATAGTGCCCAGTTTTGTTTCCTGTATTCATCAAACCTTTCACCTAACATTGAAAATGTCTATTTTACTAATAAAGACGTGTTTCATTTAATTACAATGTTATGGTAATATATTGAAAAACATAAAGACATTTGTTTAAATTATTGTTAAATGCAACAAAGAAAAAAAAGTCAAAAGTGTTTCAAATCAGAAAACAACATTCAGAAATCAGTAGCTATAAAAATGAACTTTTTGAGCTCATTTATTTTTTTTTATTAAATCTAGTAGTAAATAAAAAGCATGTGATTAAAGAAACGACTCTTTTCAATACATGCACACATATTGTTTTATATTATTGCAATTATCCCTTTAGGTTTTATAATATTTATTTCACTAAAGATTTTGTGTTTAAAATTTATAATATTTATTTCACTGACGATTTTGTGTTTAAAATGAGTAATATTTATTTCACTGAAGATTTTTTTAAGCGGCATGGTAAAATCTCTATTTATCAATCATTATTAGCACTGAGTGAAAGTGTGAAATTAGATTTATTTGTTTTTAAAACTTTTGTTGAAATAGATAAATAAAATTAAGAAAAGATGCAAGGTTAACATTTTAGAATTTAGTATACAACTGTTATTTAAGAACATAAACCAGATGCTGTTTTTATCACTAAAAATACACAATATTATGTTAAAAAGCTTAATGTTAAAGAGATTGATAAGGCAGCCAAGATCCTTTATTCAGAGTTTGAAAATTTAACATTTAGTTTTAGCTCATAAAAATTTAAACATGTTACATCAATCTGAAACGTGATGCATTGTAAGGCCAGTACCTACTAATTTAATTATTGACACATGAGTTCAAATTAAATAAGATTTATTTTTTGTACCTAATAATTTAACTACTGTCATGATGATTTAAAAAAAAACAACAACTGATTTTTTTAAAAATTAAGTTGTTTCTGAATCCACACACTTTTTAATCCATCTATTCAGGAAGAAACTTATTGCATTTTATATAACAAATATAGTTGCAGAAACTGAGAGAATTATATAATATACATAAAGGTAAATATATTAGGTTAGTTGTTTAGATACCTAAATAAAAAATAAAAATGTAAAATGTTGAAAATGTACAAACATAAAATCAAAACCAATATTATTGTAAAACATTTGCTATGAAGATATTTCAAGTTACTTTAATGAAAATACTTCAGATAGAATTAAAAAACAATAACAACCATAAAAAAAGCACTGACAATAGATAACAATAAAGAAAACAATGACACAAGAGGTAAGCTAATGCAAAGTATCTGAAAAAGGGCATGTAATCAACAAAGGTTAAACAAAAGCCAATCAGGAAAAGAAAATATCATTCTTTGTTTGGTTAATGAAATTCCAAATAAGGGTTGTTTTTTTTAGGTACGCTTGCTGACCTGACTTTAGGCCCATTTAGAGAATGACTGCTAGATGGATACTTGACTCTGGAAAGGGGTCTGCTCTGTAATTGAAAGTTTAATCATAAATTCTCTTTTATGTTACAAAGACATTTAGAGGTTAATATGTCTTTCAGAAGTTATATCTGATGATTGGGGATGTGGTCGGTGGTTAAGTGCTTGGCTTCCTTAACTGAGGTGTCTCGAGTTTGAATCTAGGTGAACACTAGCATATTGAAGCCTTGGGATTTTTAGGACGCCCCTGAATCCACCCAACTCTAATGGCCAACTGTTGGGGAAACTCTAATGGCCAACTGTTGTGGAGAGTAGCAGTTGTTTTTTTATGTGCTGGCCACATGACACCCTTATTAACTCTGGGCAAATGAAACTGATGACCTTTAATTTATCTGTCTATAGATTATCATAAAGTCTAATTTTAATTTACTTTTTTTATATCTGATGACTGGATATCCAATTGTATGCTGGAGATGTTATTTAGATGAATTAATCACACTCAAGAGTAGAAATCGTGAAAAGATAAAACACACACTGTACATTAAGTAACACCGATTCGGACCCTAAAATAAGATTGTCTACTCTCTATAAATTTTCAAATCAAAAGTTCAAGAAAATTCTTCTACCAGAAACAAATCATCTCCCTTTCATTAATTTACTTTTCTGTGTAGAAACTGGAAACTACAAGAATTTAAATAGCTTCATGTGTACATTGAAGCCACATATAATAAATATTTTAAAACAGAGATGTTTCATTTTTTTACATCCTTCTTGTGTCTCTTTAGTGGAACCAGGATTAATCTAGGGAAATTTTTTAAAATATAAAATTTTCTCCTACTTTAAAAAGAAAGTTAGTTTTTAAGATTTCGCTCCTCTGATGCTAGAGATTTCTACAAGAGATATTTCCAAAAGCTAAAATGAATGTTATGTCACAAAGTTACAGGAACACTTACAAGTGTAGCATCTTTCATTGAGACTGAAGCTAAAATAGAAATAACAAGTAGAAAATAATGAGAGAATAGTAAAAAAGAATATAGAAAAAGTATAATAATAATATTATACTTAAAAAGTCTGAAAAGGAGGAAAAAAAAAGGATATTTCTGACTACTTTATATCTCAATCATTGAAAAATAATTTTTCTCAACAATGTTTAAATAAGTTAAAAAATTTGAACTATCTATACTTTAATGATTTATTTATTTATTTGCAAAGATAAATATAGTGGTCAAATAATTATATCTTATGAACTTTTCAAAATATCAAACAGCATGATGGAGAATCATTTTTTTTTAACAAATAGATGCGCCTTGTCTTTTATTATTATTGAGAGAGAAAAATAGATAAGGTGAAGTCTTATGTAAAATCCTATTAATATCAACAATTATCTTCTATAGGAAAAACAGTAAGAAGATTTTTGTAAGCTTTGGATATTCAAAATTTTTAACACTTCAAAATTTCATCCCTTTTCTGCTAGACTGTTGAGACACCATTGTGAGTGACAGCTTCCCCACATCAGCCTTTAATTTACTCCTGACAATGTTGTCATAGAAGTGATAGGATACAATAAAATGTAAACTTCATCAAGAAACAGGAATGATTTGCATCACAAGTTTTAAAAAAAGCATTATGTTGTCTAGTTGATTAGTTGTTCTTTTTGTGATGAAAGTTGCTTTGAAAAACACACACACACATTTTTCTTCATTCTAAATTAAATTTTTTGTATATTTTAAACTTTTGCTTTAAAAAAAAAATGGATATTAAAGATCTCTGAGCTTCAAATCTGCAGCTAGGATAAAAAAAGAACACCATACAACAATCTAAAATGGTATAGAATCCTCAATTAATAGAACATAATCATTAATTAAAATATTTTATAATTCATATTCTGTGCATTCCACAAAAAGAGAATAATTAGTGAACGTTAAGGAAAATTACAATTTCTATTAACAGTAAAAGTAGAGAGTTATCCACTTTTTGTCTCATCTTTTATATTCATGTGGTAATTAGCATTAAAGCTAATTAGAGAAGATTTAAGCTGAACAAGAAGATTTCCTAGCTAAATAAGTCAATCTGTACATTTTGCAAGGACAAGAGTTTCTAATATACATTTCTCTTACATATTATACATCAATGTTTAATTTATTTTAGAATTTAACTTTTAATAATTTATTTATATTTGTATACAGTCATTTTGCTTCTACGTATTACTAGTCTTCTTTTTGTGTGAGAGACATTGAACACAAATTATGGTCTCTGCTGTGATCTAAGGCAGGGGTTCTCAACCTGTGGGTCGTGACCCCTTTGGGGGACGATTAACGATTAGTCAGGGGTCGCCTAAGACCATCAAAAATATGGATTGTTATTGTCTACTCTTCTATTGCTGTATGTGTGTGTTGGGTGGGGGGTCTCAGCAGAATGGTGGGTTGTATAAAAGGGGTCACCGAGCTTAAAAGGTTGAGAACTGCTGATCTAAGGGAACAATCATGTCAAATTTTATCAAGATTAGTCAAACGGTTTTTATTTCTATAAGTAATATACATAGATATTTTACTCTTTACAGAAAAAAAAACGAACATCTATAATTGTATCTTTGACTTGGATTTTTTAAATACTGTTTGAGATCACATATAAAACATACAAGAAACAAATACCTTGTTCAATTAATTTCTGTAAAATTGGTTGAACAATATTTAAAAATGAAGTCAGGTGCATTTCATATTCTTGAATACTTGGTTCTTTATTTTTGTCCATCCACTCCTGCTTCTCTTTGCAGGTATTTATAACAATAAACTGTAGATGTAATACAGGAAAAAAGATTTAGGCCATTCTTTAAAAAAAAAACTTGGTTAAAAAAAAAAAAGGTCACATCCCATAGTCTTGAAATTTATTACATTTGCATCCAGAATTTACCAATAGACCAGTAATGCCCAAAAAATAAGGCCTGCGGGCCAGATTTGGCTCATAATGAGCTACCATCCGGCCCACAAAAACATTAGTACAAAGTGTATGAAATCTCCCCACCCACTTTAAAAAATAAAAGTTTGGAAAAGTGTATCTTTACCTACGCTAGGGCCCTCACTTTTTATCTGATGTCATTATGTAAAGGGAATTATGAGTCTACCAGAACAATTGAACAGATCTTTTTTGTGGAGTATGATAAATAACCAACACATTTAGTTTGATAGAGAAAGTGTAGCTGTTTTAAAAAATTAACACATACAAACAGCGTAAAGAAAAAACCTATAAATATGATATGGTTTGAGCCGCTAGATTGTTGTACTACTCCTACAGATTGGAGGATCGATGGGAACATTTACCAAAAAGAGAAGAACATGAATTAGTAGTGAGGCTAGCTACTATGTTGCTCACAATTTAAGTAGATCCACGGGTCTCTAATAAAATAGTTTCAGGTCCATTTCAAGTCACATTATTAAAAAAACTTTTTGGTCATGGGCCCATGACACGATTATCAGAAATTAAAATGGACCGCAAGTTGAAATAGGTTGGGCATCACTGCAATGGACTATTACTATGGTAATATATAAAGAAGGTAGGCAGTAAATAATAACTTTTATTTTGATTCATACATAATTGTAATTGAATAATAATTGATATATAACACTATCCAACTCAACCATGGCCAGGAGGAAGATGAGTTAGGGCTAGAGACTTCACCATATAAAACCTCAATTGCTACAAAAAAAGTAAACATGGAACATAAGGAACATAGAAATAATCTTCCACGTGGGAAGCGTGGTCGAGAGGCTAAGTGCGGCTTGAGCTTGGCTTGCTTGGCTACCTAGAAGGGGGCTCGAGGTTCGACACCCGACTCTGGCAGAGTTGTGTTTACTGAGCGCCCAAAGGCAGCACGGGAAACCAACTCCTAGATACCCCCTCCCCCCACTGGTCCACATATGAGTTTGGACCAAAGCGCTCTGAGCATGCTATAAGCATGAAGGTAGCGCTATATAAAAGCTATAATAATAATCTATGACTTCTGTAGAGACAGCTTGCCACCAAATATGGAAATAATTCTAAATAAATAGTAACATTATTCCATATACTGTCCACCTATTTATGAACCCGTGTATATTAAAAACATTTACTCTAAAAAAAAATTTGATTAATCAAGGATAAAGAAGGTATAGAAATGTATTTTTTTTTAATAAAGTGAAAAGGAATAAGAATGCAAATAAATACTTCTGCAGATATTGAGGTTTTACTGAGTGGAGTCTCTAGCCCATGCAACCCACTTTAGAATGTGGGTGGACTTACTAGTCAAGACATATTTTCACTTACATTAATAGAAATTAACCAGAAAATTTAGATAATGTATGTAAGATATAATTATTAATTAACCATTATTCAGATTGTTCATGACCTTTTCTTCCTTGGTTAATTTGACAGTGGCATTTTTGTCTTGTTCGTTGACCATCTCAAGAGATTTTGAAACAGTATCTTCAAGTTTCACTTTAGCGTCTGTTAACAATACAGTAAAAAAAAATATTTGCTTTAAAAAAAAAGAATATAATTTTTTTGATTAATATAGTTGTTCATGTGTTTAATGTCATGGGCCTTTATAAAATAGCAAAAGGATGTTTCCTTCAGGATTACTCTGCAGTCTTTTGTTTATTCAGATCATCAGTTAAGTAAAAGGATGTTTCCTTCAGGATTACTCTGCAGTCTTTTGTTTATTCAGATCATCAGTTTCTAAAGCCTAATGTCTTCTGAAGTACCATTGGCCAGTTAATTTCAACCCACAATCTTTACCACCTAGCCTTTTCTGAATGCTAAGTAGTCCAGAAAATTTAGGTGCATCTTTAGAAGCTATATGGTTTTGAAGCTTAGAATTGTTTTTTTCTAATTACTTTAATGCTGAAAGTCATAAAATTTACAACACAACATTTTCCCAGGGTGTCCAACAAGCTAGTAATTCTTTTCTCAGCAATATACATCAACTGCTAAATGTATAGGAAATCAGTAGAGCCACCCTCCATGAAGTTGTGAAATAAATAGAGTAAAGTCAGTTTTTTAAGGCTTAAAAACTAAAATTTGTTTGAAAAACATCTACTAAAGTCTCAAAAGGTATTATCATGCACTAATATAATAAAGCTTCATAGTACCAGTACTGAACTATAAGAAATAAACCACAGACCTGCCCAATCAAGATAATAAACACATTCATTCTGGTTATATCTGTTTGCAACCTCTCTGGGCCTTTCCTCAAATATATTTTTCAGATGAAAGTTGCCTCCTTTCTCAACTAAAAGTTTCAAAACATACTTTCTTCCCCAAGCAGCAGCATAGTGCAGACACGTGTAGCCTACAGAATAATATTTTTAGCATATCAATAGGTTGGTTGTTAAAAAAGGAGCATTTTCTTTGCCTAAGTAAAACATAAATGCAGAAGATGGGATAAAGCAACGTCTACTCTGACATACAACAAGTAATACAAAATAATAAAAAAAAATCAATTCCTACTAAACATTTAAATAACATAGTATCTATGGCCATATCACAAGATCTTTGGGGCTTGCAAAGACCTTCCTTCAGGGAACAGTACCAGGAAAAAGAAGAAGAGGCAGACAAAAGAAAGCAATGGAGGAAAACATAAAAGAATGGATGGGCATGCCAATGAAAATGGTTCTTTCTAAGGCTAAGACAGAGAGGAATGGAAAAAGGACAGTAGACAAATCTAGTGTGGTCAAACAGACTAAGGGATAGGTAAAGGTAAAAAAAGTAGAGTAAACATTTACATTTTATTTTTCATTATTTTGTAAAAATTCTAATTAATATTGATATATAAAAAAAATATCACAACGTAGAAGTTGCAATATAGATAGCAATTTTCAATTTTACTTTTCATATGACGTCTCCATGTATTTTTTTTTTACAATCATTATTGCTTTCTATTTTTGTGGTGCTCTAATTTATGAAACAGATGATGATGTTAGATTTCTTTATTTCTCTTCCTAAAACCCAAAGAGTTATTAAAAAATAGAGAGAAAATAATTGGTCATCATGCAGTTTGAACCTACAACATTTACATTTTCAGCATGACAAACAAAACTGAGCTAACCAGTAATACAGAAAAGGTCAAACCTAAATGTGTAGATCTAGGTCAATAAATAACAACTAAATGATTGGAAAATAACAATAGCTACCAAAATCGGCCATATGAAGTGAAAAAAAAATCCATTATTAATGAAGTTAATTATAATTAAATTTATTGTGTGAAATGAAAAACTTGTCAAATTTTGTATCAAGAACATGAAGAAAGTCGTGTAGAAGTTGAAAAAGTTGTATAGAGTAAAAGCAGGAAATAATAGTCTTTCTGTTTCATCTTGAGCCACTATTCAAAGGTGGAGAGCACACACTCGTTTATTATCACAAGGTGTCATGTTCACATCAGTGAAACTGTTTCTAATCTTAGAGAATTCTTTGACTTAATGTTGCCTTTTAATTCCAAGGGGTTCTATCTGCAGCTATCTGGATTAGGTCAGATTTAGCCATAACCAACTTCAGAGTCAACAAAAAAAAAAAAGATTTCTGTTGCATTCA
Source organism: Biomphalaria straminea (assembly GCA_021533235.1). NCBI lineage: Eukaryota > Metazoa > Mollusca > Gastropoda > Planorbidae > Biomphalaria > Biomphalaria straminea. The sequence goes on from JADKLZ010000166.1 coordinate 26,133,020, forward strand.
TATGTTTCCACATTCTCATAGTACTATTAGAGCAAGCAATGGGTTGCCTGAATCAGCCAGGAAACCAATGACTTAGAAGAGTTTAAGTCTTCAATTAAAAAGCACAACTAGAATATGCATAGAATGTAATTATTTTTTGTTAAGAAGAAACATCTGTAGGAAGGAGATCAAGTTGGAAACTTTTGTAAATTGATAAGTCTTAAATTTAAAAAAGAAGATGTCAATGATAAATGTAAATTCATGTATACCAGCGTACAACTGCTTTGTGCGTATCAGGTATGGGGAAATATGCAGGTCACAACTGGGTTCGCATAGTCATCCTTGTCTTTAAAATCAGAGACATTGCCATTAGTATTATTATATGCCAATGTTGCCTAAACTAAGACCTGTGGGCAACATCTAGCCCATCATAACTTCTGTCTACATTAAAGATGGATGCTGTAAAGAATCAGTTCTTTATGACTTGGTGAGTTTTTGATGTGAAGCAGCCCATGACACAAGTTTTGAAAATGTATATGGCCCCAAGGTAAAAAAATGGTTATCATCACTGATATATGTAATAATCAAGGAGGTATCAACAAGTTTATAAATATGATATTGAAAAATAGAAGACCTTTTGAGCTAGTACTGTTTACTTCTGCCCCAATGCTTATCAGAAATTGAATAATTTCAAATCTTCCTAGGCATGCTGCTACATCAAGTGGTGATTTTCCAGAGAGATCTCTCTGATTCAGTGAACTAAGCAACTCTTTTCTATGGTGATCTGATTCATTTTGAAAACATCTGTCAAAATATTATCAATACATAAAAGCTTAATAAAGATGCAGAATAATGTAGAAAAAGAAGAAAAATACCACATCTATATAATACAGCAGCAGTAACTCAAAACAACATTAATATCTTAATATCTTCACATTTAACTAAACATTACAACATATGGGCAAAATGTTTTTTATTTTATTTTTAAATCTAGGGTTGCACCAGATAGAACTTCTTTTTATATCTGGCAGGGCGGATAGTAAAATATGATATCCGTCTGAACTACTAAATAACTACTAAATAACATACCTATATTCACATTCATTTTCTTTTTTACTTTATTAGCAAAATAAGTGTTCTCAAAGTTTAATCATTTGTTTTTTTTAGTTTAGTTATTTTTTTTTAAACATTGATCACTATAAATGATAATGAAACATAATTATATACTCGTAGTTAAGAATAACAAAAGTTATGCTAGTAGAGGTACATGAAATGTACTCCAGCTTGGGTCCCAAGCAAGCAAACTCACTTTCCTCATAATTTTAAGATATATATATCTTTTAAGATATATATATATTTATATATATGTCTTATTATAATAAGTTCACATGTCTATCTGCAAACTCAATGTAATGGACTTACAAACAATTAAATAATAAGGGTGTGGGAGATAGACCCACACCACTAGACAGGCAGATAAGTTGTGGTGCAACCTTTATAGTATATATCTAAATTTAATTAGCAAAAAAAGAAACAACAAAATATTAGATTGATAATCAGTATAGATAGCCAATTCTTACTCTTGCAAACGTTCCAAATTATTTTTATAGATGCACTGCATTACAATGTTACTTTCCAAAGCTGTCTCAGATGGATCATTTTCTTCCATAATTATAGATCTACTTAATTTTGTTGTTTGTTCTGTTAGTAGATCAGCTCTTGAGTGGAAAGAATCATTTTCTAATTCCTGTGTTTCACCCTCTGTTTCAGTATGACTCATGGAAGGTGAAAATTCCTCTTCTTCCTTTAATATGTTAGTATGGCTAACTGACCCTGTAGTAGCTAAATGAGCCATGCTATACTTAGTATAATACTTAATAATACTATTACTAGATTTATTACAATTGACTTTGTTTTAATTGCAATTTTGATACTGAGAATTGACAATAACTAGATCTAAGTCACGAACTTATCCTGTAAGTAAGTCTAGATCTAGACTCTAAGTAGTAAGTAGTCCAAACTGTAAGTCTCCAAATTTTAAGTAAGTCACCAAGATCAATGCAAGTGCCGTGGCAAGTGTGACCAAGGCAAGCCAAGTCAGTTATTATTTTTAATAGATCTAATTTTCTAATATTAATATAAGTCTAGATCTAGTCTGAAGACGGTGAAGAGTGAAGTCAAAAGTCGAAAAGTCACTGAAAGTGACAAAACACAATGATTCACAATACTCAATACTAGATGTATAAATGATAATGTAATGAAAGGTAGAACGATAAATATAAAAAATACAGTATATCTATCTAGATTACATTCCGATTTTTCTAGATCTAATAATAATATAACAAGAGCTATTCCTTATTCGAATGAGCCCGTTGCTCCATAAACAAAAGTGTCCATTATTTTAGTTTCAATTGATTGGTTGCGAGACTCGAATAAAAAAGAATCGCCTCTTTAATATTGCAACAATTTAATAATACAAACTTGCAATATCCGATGTCTATATATTGGTATGTCCTGTATACAGTTAGATAGATCTGATGTTTATCAGATGATAGTTAACTACAATTTTGTAGGCCATCCTTTTGTATAGTTGTATAAGCTGAGATAATCTAGGCTTTAGCAGATATTGCCTATTAGTCAGTACTATAATATGATTGTGTATAAAACTATTTTTTATTAACATTTGCTGAGGTTGAGGTGTCGAGCTGAGCCGCTGAGGGAAGATTTAGACCTCTATAATATGCGCTCTGGTCATTAATACTCATCACAACATTTTGATGCTTAGACATTAATTTATTAGTAAAGGAAAAGTAAAGGGGTACCGTGGCTAAACGGTGAAGCGCCTGGTTTCTGAACCGGGGTGCGATCCTATTATAGTGACGATTGCGGGATTTTTTAGTTCGGGATCTTCGGGCGCCTCTGAGTCCACACAGCTCTAATGGATATCTGACATTAGTTGGGGAAAAGTAAATGCGGTTGGTCGTTGTGTTGGCTAAATGACACCCTCGTTAACCGTAGGCCACAGAGACAGAAACAGATGCCCCGCTTTTACATCATCTTCCCTATAGGCCTACTATATAGAGTCTATAATATGCATGACTGAATGCATGAAGCGTAGGACGTAATCATCTTCTTATTTTTTGTTAGGAAGTAATGTCTGCATTTTATAAGATAAGATAAGATATGCCTGGTCGAGCGGTTTGCACGCTGGACTGTCGTTTGGATTTATAGATTGTCCCGGGTTCAAACCCTGCCCGCTCCCATCCCCCGTCGTCCTGCGCAAGGTTTGGACTAGGAAGTAACTATCTTCAACTCTGAAGGAACATCCGAAACATGTAAAACATTGCAAAAAGATAAATCTCGCATTGACTTGTATTCTAGATCTATATAGACAATATAGTTATGTATTCTCACTGGACACTCCGTATTCTATTTTTAGTAATTGCCGTCTTTTCCTACTTTTTTTTTCCTCCCGGAAGTGAAGTTCTGAATTGTTTACTAAAATACTAAAATCTCGATGTCTAGTCTATTTTCATCATATTCATCTAATAGATCTACTCACACTAGCGAAAATCTACTATCTAGGTCTAGTTAGAGAAGGATCATTGAGTAATTATTCTAATTTATATTTGTAAATCTAGTAAAATTTAACATATAGATCTAGATTCTGTATAATCTTTATAGATTCATGATTGAACTTGAAGATTCTTGAAGTTGATCGTAGTCCTACTACTACTACTACTAGGACTAGTGTCCCCCTACTGTCCTACTACCTAGAGAGGCTAGAGTAGATAATACTTAAATAATAGATTAAAATTAAGGTTAAATCTATCAAATCTATGCGACCATTTTCAACTTTACTTTGAATTGTTATCCGCCTATAGCTTCGTAATGCCTACTAATGGTCTGAAGGAATATCCGAAACATGTAAAACATTGCAAACAGATAAATCTCACATAATAGACAATATAGTTATGTATTATGTATTCCCGGGTTTTTTGATGAAAAAACTGATAGTGTCAATGGATTCCTCGTCCTTTTTTCAATCAAAATAGATACGACATATTCATTTGTATAACTACACCATGTTAAAATTAAATATAATGTCAAAGAGGTGTAGGGTCGGTATCGTCACGCGTAATGAAAACCGGATAATTTCCCTTCGTGTCAGGTAAACCGGAAACTGTAAGGGTCAACAGAAACCTCCACAAATTATCATTTTAAATATATTTTAATCTTTAATATAAGATCTAATATATAAATCATTTACACCTGCCGTAAGAACACACATCTTTGTCAGGTTTCCCACACTTGGTATCTCCATTCTAGGTTTGTAATGGAGTCACACCAAGACTTAGTAGACATGGGGGGGGGAGGGGTTATATAGGTCAAGTGCCCTATCTAACAAGCATGCTCAGTGACTACAAGCAGTACAACTGAGGTCACACATTGGCAACATCTGTAGTCTACTCCTCCCTCTCCAGTGTTCTGGCATGCTTAGTGGACAAGGGGAGGGGTTACATGGGTAAATTACCTTATTAACTGGCCTGACACCAGATACCAATTGTTAGTCCACTTCTCCCTCCCCTCTTTTTTTTTTATAAAGCACCTTCATTCTTCTAGCATGCTCAGTAAACTTGAAGGGAAGGGGGTTGGGAGGGGGGTAGGATTTCAGATATCTCCATTCTTGGCTTGTAAATGATGTCACACCAAGATCATTGGACACTAGTTTTACCTGTAGCTTGTTAAGGCTAAGTGAAGATTTAATAAATACCTCAGTTAATGTAATTGGCATCTTACAACTTTTATAACTAATCTAGATTACTTTAATCTAGTCTACATCCAGATTATCTTAAACTACAATACATTAGTTGCAATTTTATCACTAGAAAAGTTATGTTGTCCGGATAGCTTGCTAGACTAACATCCACCATGTTGGCATGTACAATAGACACCCCCCTTTAAAAAAAATTTGGCTCAATTGACAACATATTTAATAAATCACATGTGTTTCCTCATCTATTTAGAAGCCAAAAATATAAGTCTCGTTGGGATTATGCATCATCAGATTTAAAAATAGCCTTAATCCCATGACCCCTCCCCTTGTTTACCAAGAGGGCAAATTTTCTTTTTCGTATCTGTCTACTTTGACCTGAGGATGAACTTTGCCTTCTCAAGGAAAAAGAAGCACCACATGTCGAAAGTGGGATAAAATGGTGCCTGCGCAGTAGCAATACAGCTATTCCGGTATACAAATTAAAAGTTATTAAAAGAGTTATTTTGATAATAAGTGGATTGTACGGATAGCTTTACAAAACGTCGTTGTTCGACGACCCTGTTTTACTCTAGATCTAGATATAGAAGTAGTAGAATCTAGTTACTCTGCTGTCACAGTCGTCAGTGTGAGTCACTGACTAAGTAACTAACTCTTAGTCTTACTTACCTATAACTATTATATTAGATACTATACTAAACTAGTATCATATAATTAATCTATTTATAGTAGACAAGACATTAGAAAGTCACATCAGACTTAGACAGACTTAGTAAAGTGAGGAAGACTATAAGACTCAGTAAATAGGTACTTTGACAAACCTTTCTCTACTGACCTATAAACTGCTAACCAGCAGCTTTATAGTTTTGAAACAGAATGGCTAGACTTCCAAACCCATGGTGCTAGTTGATTGATTGTTATTTTTACATTTGCTTCATTTTTTAAAAACCCTTGTGCTAATCTTAAACTCTTAAAGGTAGGTACTTTGATAAAGGCGGATTCTTAAGCTTTTGAATGTACCACATTGTCATTAAATAACAAGATTACATAGAGAGTTTGTGTGATACACAAACTCAGAGGCGGCCCCCGTCGGAGTCGGATCCCTGTCAGATCCGCTTTGATCTCTCAACGGACGGACAGACAGACAGACAGACGGACAGACAGGCCACACAAAACTAATATACATCTTCCGTGCTTTGATCTCTCAACGTTAGCCTTGTAAAGCCGATGTTCAAGGCGACTGCCACACTTGTTTTATGAGTTGATTACTTTACGAGTAAATACTGGTATGTTACTCGTATGTTGGAACAAAAGAAAATGTGAAAACATATGCAGTATATTAGATTATTAATTGTCTTAAAGTAGGTTTCATTTATATTGCATACTAATTAGGTTTTTTCTCTTTAAATACTGTTTGCATAAAATATTTTTAAAAATTAGATTTTGAGCTTTTAGAAAAAAAAAAAGTAGCCGTTGCATCAGAACTTTGAATGCTCTATATTATCGTGATGTCAGATTTTCATTTTCTCTTCTACTTTCTGAGCACTAAACGGGACGGACGGACAGACGGACAGACAGACAGACAGACAGACAGACAGACGGACAGACAGGCCACACAAAACTAATAGCGTCTTTTCCCCTTTCGGGGGCCGCTAAAAATCGTATTTATTTAGAAAATTTAAAGTAAAGTCATAGGTAAGAATGATTTTGATATCATTTTTAAGCAAGCTTGGTAATTTTTTATAGAATTTAGACCTAGATTTATGCTTAAAGTTTGCTACTTCATCATTTTTTATTGAAATTTATTTTGTTCTCCAAAATTAAAAAAACCTTCCCCAACGAAATGGCAAAGTAGAATAATTATAACTACCATAACAATCTATGACTATAGTATTAAAATCAATATTTCTATTAAAGAGTAGTGCTAGAAATCTTTTTTTCTATACTTAGGTGTACACCTGTTAACTTACCTGTTACCTATCCCTTAGTGTGGTGGACTGTTGGGGCACCAAGCAAGACTTGAAGACCTTTTTTTTCCATTCCTCTCTATCCTTTGCCCTGTTTAAAGTCTCATTCAATGCTAGGCCTGTTCATTCTTTGATGTTGTCTTCCCACCGCTTTCTCTGTCCTTTGCCCTGTTTAAAGTCTCATTCAATGCTAGGCCTGTTCATTCTTTGATGTTGTCTTCCCACCGCTTTCTCTGTCTTCCTCTTCTTCTTTTTCCTGGTACTGTTCCCTGGAGGAAGGTCTTTGCGAGTCCCGAATATCTTGTTACATGGCCATACATTTTAAGCTTTCGTTTCTTCACAGTCGTTAGCAGGTCATCATGGTAACCCTGTCTCTAATCTCTTGATTTGTGATACGGTCTTTAAATGTGATGCCTAGGATCCTTCTGTAGCATCTCATTTCCATTGCTAGGATCCTCCTCTCTAGCTCTGCAGTCAGCGTCCAAGACTCACAAGCATATAGAAATGTGGCCATAACCAGAGAGCGCATCAGTCTGAGTTTGGTGCTGATGGCTAAGCCTTTGTCTTTCCAAAAAAATAGGTGTACACACAAAATATAAAAGGAAATCAGATTATTAAGGTAAAATTGGGCCCATCCTGACAATGTTTAATGAAGTCACTCAATGATGCAGCGACACATGGCGCCAGACATTAGTAATTCTCGTTGATAATATGAAGTATAAATGATTTATGCATTGTTTAACAGCTTATCTTTGATCAACCTAGTGGAGAGAATGCTATCATTACATTATATTTAAAAATATAAAGCTGGGGAAGTTTCTACCAAACAGCATTCCAGAAAAAGGATCGAAGTCAATTTTCAAACAATTGAATTAGCTGGGAATCAATGTTAGCTGCATGTGAGGTAAAATAAGCAAATTAAAAACCATATAATGGGGTAGATGTGTTCCAAATTTCAAGCTTCTATCTATTACAGTTATAAAAAAGTTATGATGAGATAAAGACGCAAATTCATTTTTTCGATCACAGTTTTTTTTTATATTTTCTATAGTCCATTTTTCAACACATAAAACCGCATAACTTTGCTCCTATATAACAAAAAAAGATAAATTTGGTATCATTGTAATCCTCTCAGCAAGCTCTACATAACTAGATAGTTTCTGTTGTTATATATTTATTTTATTTTGAATTTTTTGTCAAAGTACCTATTAAGTATCTATCTACTATGATACTTCACATAGTCTGTCAAAGTAATTGACTAAAGTTGGCTTCGAGAATCAAGTTCATCTACATTTCTAAATCTATAAACTAGATCTAGAGTCTAGATCTGTAATGGAAAATTGGATCTAGATTCTAGATTAAAATTAGACTAAAACTAGATTTGATTATAGAATTATAGAAAAAGAAGAGATCTAGGTCTAAATCTAGATCTATCATCCAGAAGAGGTAACATAAAGTGACTTGACTCTGACACATTGGCATAAGTACAAGACTGTAGGGTTACTCTTTCTTGAACCAGACGAACGTCTTAACCATTCGGATTGATCACATGACTACATACGACATGACTTCCGTGCATACTATTTACAACACAGATCCTTCCTGAACTTCCATGTACTTTCACTCGTCATGGTTGACCGCTCATCTAGCGCTGCCCTGGAGCAATTAGCTTTGGCTAAAAACACACACAGCACAACCCCTTCTGTGTCATCACCAGGTTTATAACAATATGCTGCTGTTCTCGATTGTCTTGTCATTTTGACTGTACATTAAAATTATAAATTGTTGTTTTTTTTTTTGCTCAGCGCCAAAGGGAATATACATCATCCAAGAATTAAAATATCTCTAGTAAAGCTGTCTTATGGAACACCCCCCTTTTGTATCCCATATCTGACATCTCACCATATTTTTATTCATGCATCTTTGTTTGGATGGTTATTACAGAAGTACTGCGGTAGTATGGTTCGCAATCCATTTTTCACATTTTTAACACATTTAGTTTTGTATTCCTGTGCAATAAAAGGCAATAAAGTAAACTGGTATGAAGTAGTAGTGTTTTTTTTGACCTCACACACATGAATGGGGGTGCTTCCTTACCGAGGCTACTGTAAAGCGTCATGGTGCATTAGCTAAGCAACACTTATATATTTGAATTCAGGATTGAACATGTGTATTACACCTCCCTTGCTTTCCATTAAACCTATTCAGAGTTATAGGAGGTTTTCAATAAGGTTTATCGTTTTTATTACATGTGATGTCTCATTCTGTTGTGTCCATTCCTGAGTCGAATGATTAGATGCTGATCTTGTCATGATAGCTTATAATAGGCGTCATCATCAAGAGGGGGTGGAATAGGAATGACAAAGTGTGAACTGCATCAGAAAATTTTTTTCCCTAACAATGATATCGAACACGTTGATAGACATTTTAAAATTTAGAAAGACTTAGTATTTTTGATCAAGTATTGAATCTCTTCTGTTTCTCTAAAATATCTTCCAGTTATAAATAAAGAAATAGTGATCCTAAAAGTTAAATTAAAAAAAAAATTTTTCTTTTTAGAATGATCATCTCCATTATTTGGTTACCTCCCTCCCATATATCTAAGTCAATTTTAAGTGGGTAATCTCCCTATTGTAGAATTATTTGGACAGTGTGATAATAAACTAGAATTTTTTTTGGAAGCAAAGCTACTAAGATGACAATGCGTTACAGAATTTTTTTTCTTCTAATAATAATAGATCGTTTACATTTTTATGTCATTTTAAATTATCTAGTTACAAATATCATTCATTAAATTATCTAAACTCTTATTACAATATCATAAAGTTCACATTCACCTATTTGAGTTGGGTGGACTCAGGGTTGCCCTGAAAAGTCACAAATTCAAAATCCCAGTCATCACTGAGATTTGAACCCAGCTTCCAAGATATGGACACTAAGCACTTAACCACTCAGCCACCGCACCCCATTTACAATATCATGCTATCATTATAGTTTTCCAGTTATAGAAACAGAATCAACAAGCTAACTCTTGAAGTACGGAGTACCCCAAGGATCAGTTCACTATGTATACATACCCACTCAGCGGTGTCATACAGCCAACTGAATCAGATACCTCATTTGAAATAAACCATGCTGAGATTGCTCCCTTAGAGCACGGAAGAGGAAGCGAGCAGTGAGTTGTAGGGTCGCCTTATCCCCGTACAAGGACAGACCCTCTGCCACACATGGACCAGTTCTCTCTCTCTCTCATTACCTTGTCCCGATTGTTCATCTTGCAGAGCTCGGCATTCATGCAGAATGTGCTCTATTGTCTCATCGTCCTCGAAGCAATGGCAGCACAGTGTGTTGTGGTTCTCCCTCTACCATCCAAAATACGCACCTATTGGACAGTGTCCAACTCGGAACTGGGCAAGGACTGCCTGTTCCGCACGGCAGAGCTTCCACCATGCGTCCTTTCGGTCTGGTGTACTCATCTGCTTGTGTAGCTCTCTCAGACAGCCAACCAGCATCTTATACCACTTCTTTGCAGATGACTCACAGTTATACCATTCCTCATTATCCTCAAAGGTGTCGCATCTGGCAGAGAAAATCAGTGGTACCGTTGCAATGGTGAGCGATTGGATGGTTGAGAATAAGCTCAAGATGAACAAAGACAAGACAGAAATAATTAAGATTGGCACTCGGAACAACGTCTCAAAAGTCTAGAGCACAGATTCTCCTTTTATCACAAACTGCCAGGTTCCTTATCTCCATTTTGTGCTGAATCTTTGACCCACACACAAGTCAGCTCTGCAAGGTCTTTATCAAAACAAAAGAGCTAACTATGGCAATCAAACTCTCCTGCCTTGAATACTGCAACAATATGCTAGCAGGTATACCCGATGACAAATAGCCAAGCTGCTCAGAAAAACACTGCACATATTGTCCTAAGAAAAACAAGATGAGATTCTGCTACTACGCTCCTGCGCATGCTCCATTGGCTTCCTGTGAAAGCAAGAATAGACTGCAAGGTGGCACCACTTTGTCATCAGTGTATCTACAACAAAGAAATACCCTTGTACCTTAGCGAACTGATCACTCCATATATCCCTCAGAGAGCCCTGTGCTCAATGGACCATGTTTCTCCCTCAAAAGCTATGGTCTGTGGGCTTTTTCATTGCACGGACCAAAGGTTTGGAACTCACTCCTCATTGATCTCAGACAGAAAACATGCTACACTACATACAAGTAGAACATTAAGACCTACCTGTTTAAAACTTTTTGAGATTAGTTTGTCATTTTAGCTGTCATGTTTGTTTTTGTAATGTTATTACAGCGCCTCGAGCCTACATTTTGTTTGTCAACATCGCTTTATAAATAAAATTATTATTATTAGTTTTATTTACTTTTAATAATTGAGATACATATTTGGTACCATTTGCTTTTAATTTAATAATTTTTTGTTATTTCTGAATGGTATGCAGCCTAAGTTGTGGAACTTTTTGATGTTAATTTGCAAATCTATAATCCTGATGATGGTCAGAATTAAAGGATTTTATTTTGAATCATTAAAAGGATTGAAGCATTATTAGTAATTATTTTTCAATAGTATTTACTTGCTTTATGGACCTTTTGATCATAATTGGGAATTGTAATGTCTGTCAAAGCTATCATAATGTAATGAATTTCTTGAACACTAAATACCATGGCTACATTTTTTTTCAGAATAAATTTTTACTTGTAATTTTTTTTTCTTCACAGAATAGCCCAAGACAATAAAGTATTGATTCCAAAACTACAACTTTCCAACAGAGTTGGCTGTCAAAATTAGATTATGATGTTACTTATATAACGTAGTATGATGAAAGATATTCTAGACATGCTGAGGTGATATAGAAACCCTATGCCATGAACAGACTTGAGACGCCCCTGGAAAGGTCTTCCTCTCCAGCTCGCCTGGGCTACACATCAGAAAAACATTCGAAATACACTCTAGACAAGGTGGACTTGTTGAGGAAACAAAGAGGGCTATGTGATGTGGTGCTTATAGTGGGCTCTAAAAAGATATTTGCACACAGGGTGATACTGTCAGCATGCAGTCCATATTTCTTGGCCATGTTCACTGGGGAGTTGGCAGAAAGCAGACAAACAGAAGTCACTATAAAAGTAAGCCCATTTACTTTTTTCTTTTTCTCTAGAGATGCTAAGACTCATTGCAAAAAAAACAACAACACTTTTTACCCTAAGCTAAAAAAGCTTACTTTACACATCATTTTTTTTTCACCTGATATTTAAAACAAAATACTATGCAAAATCCAATTACCTTATAAAATTTCTTAAAATAAGACCATTTTAACTTTTATAAACATCTTTGAGAAAAGTGTCTTCCCAAATTTATTTTTGAATAAAATTTCTTGTCTCCATTGGGTTTCAAACTTGAGCCTCCTTGGGTAAGTCTACAAGTAGTTTATATTTCATTCAGCCTTAAGAATATGTAGCTCATCAATTTAAGAATTGTTTTTAATTGTAAAAGTTTTTTGTTGTTATAGTTAACATTCATGAAAATATGCTACACCAGTTCTTAACACTTGTAACAGGATATAGACGAGACAGCCATGGAGCTTTTGATAGACTTCTGTTACACCTCCAATATAACAGTTGAAGAGAACAATGTCCAGACTCTCCTTCCAGCTGCTTGTCTCTTACAGGTGAGTCTTGGGCCAACATTTTGTACACATTTCCATTTCCCCAACTTCACACACCACCTTGGTATCACTATTAATTAATACATTGTACATTGCTCTAGTTAATATTTGTATTATTATTATCAACAAAATATATTGACATAGTTTTTTTTTTTTTTTGGGGGGGGGGATTAACTGTTAAATGATTGAGAAAAAAAAAAGAAAATTGTTGATACTATAATAAAAGTTTAGGAAATAAAATTCTGATACAGAGGAATTACATTAAACACACTTAATCTTGCATCATTTTTTTTCCTACCTGCTAATATCTTTTTTAAATTAAAAGCTTACCAACCAAACATAGTTTGTATGGCTGAAATATTTTCATTGAATTTCCTTGTCATCTATTTCAAAGTCAGTTCCAATTTTGGGGCACTAAAGGTGCTTAATATTTTCCTATTTTTTTTACCACTGTATCTCTTCAAGTGTATGATGACTCAACCAAATCTCTCCATCTTTTTCTGTTATCCTTTCTGTCTTGTCAAGCATAAGACCCATCTATTTTTATGTTCTTAGAGCTATGTGGTTAAGTTTCTGTTTCAGACCTTGTGATATATAGGGCAGGGTTAATGAGCAGCGTGTCATGTAGGGGGGCAGTGTCTGAGTGGTTAAGTAAGCGCTTCCAAACCTGAGTCTCTGTGAAGACTGGGATTTTTAACTTCAGAATATTTTTTTGGGCACCTGAGTCCACCCTGACTTAGTTGGAGGAAAGTAAAGGCGGTTAGTCGTTGTACTGGTCACATGACATCCTGCTTGTTAACCACTGGCCAAAGAAACAGATGACCATAACATCATCTGCCTTATAGACCACATAGTCTGAAATGGGAATTTTCCTTTTTTTTTTAAATTTTAGAGTTATGAATTTATTATACATGTGTTGTGAATACACTTATTTATTAAACTCTTGAGGAAATACACTAAATATATTTGTTCCATGTTATATATCAGCTTGTAGAAATTCAAGAAGTCTGCTGTGAGTTTTTGAAACGCCAGCTGGATCCTTCCAATTGTTTGGGCATCAGAGCTTTTGCAGACACACACGCCTGTAGAGATCTCCTCAGGATAGCAGACAAATTTACTCAGCACAATTTTCAAGAGGTTTGACTTGTTTCTGCTATTTTAGCAATATACAAAGGGAATGTAAGATTGCTTATCCTGAAATTGGGTTTATAAAAAGTTTACATTCCATTTTGTTTGTAATCCACAAAAATGTCAAGTATTACTCATTAATTTTGTTTTCCAATTGACAATTTTTAGCAGTCCCAGAAAGAGGATAAGCACTATTAGTTTTGTGTGGTCTGAGTATCTGTTCATCTGTCTGTTTGTCTTGTCTCTCCCATTCTATTTAGATCACAACAACTAAAAGAGATTTTGAATCTGATATGTTTTTTTCAAAGTTGTTTGGCAACATCTAATTTTTTTTTTCTAAAAGTGGAACGTTTAATTTTTAAAATTATACAAGCATCTTTTTTTATTAAAATGCACCATTTTTACAACTAGTTACCATTAATAGTTTTAAAAAAAAATAGGGAAGACTTCATTAATAAGGGAGTTGATTTTTCTGTATATTTTAAAAATAAATTTCTATTTTTTTCTAAACTAGTGTTATAAAAAATATTTGTATTATTAAACTAAGTGTTTTCTGTTATAGAAGCTAAAGTGTTTACTTTTGTTTTAAAATACAAAGAATGCATTTAGCATGTATAGAAGTCATATATAATCTAAAGCAACATTTAATAAGCAATGTTTTACATTTTAAAAGTGGTGAGGAATTTACTACATATAATATGCTCTTATGCATTGTACCAAATGGATAAGTTTTTTTCCTTGAGGCCTTGAATGAGAGATTGGCCCTTTCCAAAACCATCAACTAGATAATCATTAGATAACATCAGTTAGGCCAAGTTCACATTGAAATAGTAATAACTTTTACAAAATTTAATAAATCCCTGTATCTTGTGGTATCATGTCATCATTCGGCCTGACAATACAATAATATCAGCAACATTTTCAGATGAACATGCCTCTTCTTTTTGTAAGGAGGTAGATAGGGTTGTGGTTGTTGATAGTTTGTAGTTCTTAGCTTCTAATATTCATGCTGAAAATATTAAAACCTGCCTTTTTACCCTCTTAAGTCTATCACTTTAGGGGGCTGATTCTGAGTTTGTGTATTCTGTCCCTAGTACAGTAATTTTAATTCAACATATGGTAGTCACTCTTGTCCTGGATGACAGACATAGTTTTATGGTAAAGTTTTGAACAACAGTTCCATTTATAGTCTTATTTTGATTGTATAAATAAAGCTGTCTTGAGTCTGGATTATTTCTCATGTCTTCATTACTCTCTAAATTTAAAACATTTTTGTTTGTTAAAAACCTTAATTAATGATAATTACTTCCAAATACGATTAGACAGAGACTAAAGTAAATGTCTTCTTCTTGATTGTCATATTCTCCTTCTTCTAACCAGCTTTTTGCTGCTGAGCTGTGAGCTCTTTTGCAGACTGTGCCTAGGAAAAATAAAAATAAAACATTTCCTCCTTTGTAGACACTGCCCCCACACTTATGAAACCCTAAATCATATTCTTTTTGAATGTCCCTTCCTAATCCACCTTAGGCAGACCCTACTACCACTACAGCCCAACATAACCAACACCCTGTACAGCAGTGCTGAACTTTAAATTTCTGACAGAAACAGTTCTGTAGGTGTACATTGTTGTCATGGCTACAAGTGAGCTAATATTCTACTTCCAGGTGATGGAGAGTGAAGAGTTTATGCTGCTTCCTGTAAACCAACTAGTGGACATCATCTGCAGTGAGGAACTCAATGTCCGCACAGAGGAGCAAGTCTACAATGCAATTATGAACTGGGTCAAATACAATGTACAAGAAAGGAGACAACATTTACCAACGGTATCCACAAAATTTTAAGTTTTATTTTGATAAATGTCCTACCATACTCTACTCTACCTACTCACTCTTTTTTTTTTTTAATCTCAGCTAAAAAAATGATTTTAAAAAATATCTATTTTTTGTTGACTATAAATAAAGATATGTAAAAAAAAAATTAAATCAAATGTTAAATTATGCCAATCAAAGTAAAAGGTTTACATCAAGTCTGTATGGTCCATATTGACCTATACGGAAATGCATTGAATACGAATGCAGTGTTATATTCAAGGCTTTTAAAAGGGAAAATTGTACATCTCTAGCCCTCACTAAAATAAAGATATGCGTCATGGTTCAGTTACATACACTAGTC
This sequence comes from Biomphalaria straminea, assembly GCA_021533235.1. Taxonomy (NCBI): domain Eukaryota; kingdom Metazoa; phylum Mollusca; class Gastropoda; family Planorbidae; genus Biomphalaria; species Biomphalaria straminea. The sequence continues at coordinate 26,148,727 of JADKLZ010000166.1, forward strand.
ACTGATGTAGCTATAAAAAAATTAAAACTAGGAGATAAAATATGTATGGTACATCAGGAGATCCATCATAAGTTGGATTTAATTTTGTTTTTTCAAGTATCACTGAATCTCTTGAAAAAAATAGTGTGTTAAAATTTCATACATAATAAATCTCAGCATTTTAAATCTTTCAATGCTTAACAGTGAAAAGCTAAAAAAAGGATTTTTTTTTCAGGTACTTCAGCACGTTCGGTTGCCTTTGATGACGCCAAAGTTCCTAGTAGGAACAGTAGGGGCTGATTTATTGATCAAGAGTGACGAAGCCTGTAGAGATCTTGTTGATGAAGCCAAGAACTACCTGCTCCTGCCCCAGGAGAGACCGCTAATGCAGGGACCAAGGACGAGGCCTCGCAAGCCTATAAAGTGTGGAGAAGTTTTGTTTGCAGGTTAGGCTTTCCTCTTTCCACTGTCTCTTTGATTATGGTTTGCAAATTATTTAGGAAGAGTGGCGCCTTTACCATACAGTATGTTCTTGTTTTTTTTAACCATTAATTAATTTATGATCAAGTTAAAGCGCTATGTAAGAACTTGAGTTATGTCTATCATCAGGGCCATCCTTTTAAGTTTGTTCAAGCGGATGTAAGTTATGTAAGACTGTAAAATAAGACATTTGAATGCCTATTTTATCTGATGTAATTTTAAGTCGTTGTTATGCATAATATTTAAATGGACTTAGCCCTAAATGCACTCATAACACTGTGAAGTAGAGGTGAGGTGGCTGAGTGGTAAAGTGCTTGGCTTCTGAACTTGGGTCCTGGGTTCAAATCCTGGTGAAGACTGGGATTTCTAATTTCAAATCTTTGGGTGCCTCTGTGTCCACCTATCTTTAATGGTGCCTGCTGCCTGACATTTGTTAGGGAGAAGTAAAGGTGGTGCTGGCCTATGACACCCTCATTAACTGTAGGCCAAAGTAACAGATGACCTTTACATCATCTGCCCTATAGATCACAAGGTCTGAAAAAGGAACTTGACTTTACTTTTACTAAGTGAAGTAGTTTTCATTAGCCAAAAGGCTTGAAAAACATATAAATTCATTTTCCAATGTTGATATATTTTTTACAGCTCCTTAAGTCCTGTAGTTTAAAATTAGTATTTTAAAAGAGTCTTTATTAAAGTAAAGAATGTATCTTTTATTCTCTGCTTCATATTAGACATTGCCATTTAGTTCTTCAACAGTCAATTGTTTTTAATAAGAGAAAATAAAGAATAAAATAGTGCAAAATAAAGAAAAGTTTCTACAAAGGCGTAAACAGCAGTAGACTGTGTGTGCATGTTTCTGATGTAACCTTGAGTAAAGGTGGGTGGATGGTTGGGTTGTGTAAGGTTCTGATGAAACCACGGGGCGGTGTGTTGTGGTTCAGTTCATAAATAGGGTTTTGGAAGTTGCCGAGAGCATTTGCTTGCATTTGTATCACCATTTTCTCAACTGTTTACCTTATCTTATAATTCATTATTTCAACACTAAATCTCCCATTTGCATCACCATTTTCTCAACTGTTTATGTTTATCTTATAATTCATTATTTCAACACTAAACCTCCCATTTGTATCACCATTTTCTCAACTGTTTATGTTTATCTTATAATTCATTATTTCAACACTAAATCTCCCATTTGCATCACCATTTTCTCAACTGTTTATGTTTATCTTATAATTCATTATTTCAACATTAAACCTCACATTTTTATTTATGTTCACCAATCCATAGAAAATAGTTCATACCTCCCAATTTAAAAACTTGAATGTTTTGATGTGTTTCAGTTAGCCTATTCTTATTCAAATTAGTTTTGACTCATTTTTCTTGCTATTCTCCTTGTTTTTCCCCCAGTGGGTGGCTGGTGTAGTGGGGATGCCATCTCTAGTGTAGAGAAGTATGATCCTGGTAGCAATGAGTGGCGGCTGGTGGCACCCATGAGCAAGAGACGTTGCGGAGTAGGTGTGGCCGTACTCAATGACCTACTGTATGCAGTTGGGGGTCATGATGGTCAATCATACCTCAACAGTATAGAAAGGTAAAAACAAAATGTCTTCTTTTAAAATTCCAAAAGAGATAATGATTGATTGATTAAAAAAAAACAAGTTTCTCTTACTATTAAAGTACAAGATTATTGAAAGAGTTTTTGCAAGCTCTATCGAATCTCTTACGATAAATTTAGAGTTGAGGTTCTTGGTCAGTAGGCTGACCACATATTAACTTTTTTGATTGATGGCCACAGGTAGACTCAGCTTTAACTGCACTGTTGGTCCTAAGGTTTGAAAAAAAACTTAGCTTAAGTAATATAAAAGGTTAAGATCTGTTTTACTCTCTCTGCTTGAAATCTTGTACAGCCACTAACATTGTTGGGATGGGATTTTATGCTGAGATTTAGACAGCTACTATATTCATTTATTTAGGTATGACCCACATACTAACCAGTGGAGCTCTGATGTGGCCCCAACAAGTTCCTGTAGAACCAGTGTTGGTGTCGCTGTCCTGGGAGATTTTCTTTATGCTGTTGGTGGCCAAGATGGTGTCTCATGTTTAAATTATGTTGAACGGTAAGCAATAGGTCTTATGTATTCTATTCAGTAATATGGAGTCAGAAATGTAATTTGGGGGTTTTAAATAGATATCTGAATTGAAGCAATGCATGAAGTGATAATTTTTGCTACATCACACAGATAAAGGCCATAGGTTAAATAGTAACTTAAAAATTGAATTTATTTAAAGTTTGTTTCTAGTTTAGTCTGTTTAATCAGAGAAAAAAAAAAGTTTATCTTCATATAAACATGTTATAGTAATATCTGATATGAATGTAATATACTTTATAATTCAGTCATTAACAAATTATTTCCCTTGTTCTACACAATATTTTTAACAAATGAGAGAGATAAAGATTCTGAAGACTTCTTTACCATTTTATAAGTCATAACACATTTCATTTTTTAAAAAAATACCTGCACCTTGTAATTTTTAAAGCTAGCACTATTTTCAATTTCATAGACCTAATGTGACTGACCAATTCATAAAGATTTTCTGTCTTTGTTTAGATATGATCCACAGTCAAATAAATGGCAGAAGGTTGCATCCATGAGTACAAGGAGGTTAGGAGTGGGGGTGGCTGTCCTGCAAGGTTTCCTCTATGCTGTAGGTGGGAGTGATGGAACTTGTCCACTCAACACAGGTGAGGCTCTTGTCTAATGTTCTGCTGGCCTAGATTCAGGGAATCCTCATATTAGAAGCATTATTTGTTACTGGGATATGCTTCTTAACCAGACTGCTTTTATATCAAATTTATTTTAAAATATGAAATATTTCTTCTGAAACCAAAGATAGCCATACAAATCTCATTTGTATAGAAAATATAGCTACTTACCATTCTATTCTTTTATTTCTCCCTTATAAATAAAACATTTCATTGTATAATCTATTGTTATTAATAATGATTTGAAATATTGAAAAAAGGAAACCAGGTACTATATTTCTGCTAACATAACCCTAAATTTTGAAATTTACTACTAAAATTTTTAATTATATCACAACTGAAAATTAAATGGAAATAAACATTGCTAAAAAAGAAGTTCTGATGTTATATGAAAGTGTTTCACTTGCAACAACCTCTACTATAGGAACCAGAATTTTTCAAACTGACATAGGATAACATTAATCCCTTATCTGTTCAAAGTTCAATTCACCAACCCACCCTAAGCATTTACACTACCCTTATTGTTAATCTAATATATAAAATAGAAAGTAAAGGGTATGCATGAGCTGAATAGAAATAAAAACCGCTTGACCAATCTTGATAAAACTTGGCAGAAATGTTCATTGGGTACTAACTTAGACCATAGTGTATGTATTGTAGCCCTAAAACAAACTTATGACCCTCAAAAAAAAAATAAAGTTGACCAACTATTACTGCTATAGTATTTATGGATCTAGGCTTTGTTAACAATGTTGAGAAAAGATCGAAAGGATTTAGATCTAGATCTAATTTAAGAAATACACTTTGCACTTATAGATTTTTACTTTGACACATGAAAATACAAAGTTAAGTCTGTTGATATCATTATTTAACAAAATTTAGCTTCGAATTTGTTTCTAAAGCATTTTTACATAAATTTGTTCTTTGTATCTGCTAATTTAGATATCCTGACGAACATACTTTCATTAGACATTACCAAAAGGTTACACAGCTCTCTATGACCTAGATCTAGATCTAAAACTGTAGTTCAACTTTAGGATGATAGAACTTCTCTTTGCAAAGATAGTTTTAAGCTTTAACACATTAACATACTAATTATAGTCCATTCATTTCATATTGCAACTATTATCTTAATATCGCATAAATTAAGGTCGATTAGCTATTTTTAGCTCCATTCATAAAATAATTTATCGTGAATTCACGCATTTGCTTTACTTATAACATTATTATTTTCTTTAATTGTTTCTAATGCACTATATCAGTGACCACATCAGCAATACGCAAGTTAAGACCCGATGGCAGCGGGTAATATCTGTTTAGTTAAGATATAATTATAGAATCTAGACTAGTGTTACATCAGAAAACATTAATCTCTTATCTGCTCAAACAAAGTTCATGTCACCAACCCATCACTAATAATCACACTACCTTCATTCCTAATGGTTTTTTTTTTTTTTTAGAGAAATAGAATTTGCTTATACTATCTTGAAAATTAAGATGCATTATGACAATTCATTAGTCTGGGCAGTTGATTGAGAGTTTTCAATCCCAGTCTGGAGCTGCAGAAGTAACCAAATTTACTGCTTGTACTTTGCTTACTATCATCTTTTGATTATTGTTAAATATTGAATGTTTTTTAATTTAACAGTTGAAAGATTCGACCCTCGAAACAACAGGTGGACTCCGGTAGCTCCCATGGGGACCAGGCGGAAACATTTAGGCGTGGCAGTGTTTCAGAATATGATATTTGCAGTGGGAGGTCGTGATGACACCACCGAGCTTAGCAGTGCTGAGAGGTACAACCCACAGAAAAATGCCTGGGAGCCTGTTGTGGCTATGACATCTAGAAGAAGTGGAGTAAGTTGCAAGTTTTGCTGTTTGTTAATCTTTGTGTGATTTTTGTTGTGATTCTCTGATTACAAATTCTGTTTAAACGATATCAAAATCAAGATTTTCTTGTAACAGTAAATTGAGTATTTTTAAATTCTGTACTTTTTTTGGGGGGTCATTTTTATAAATAAGTGCCTGGCACCTGCAATAGAATCCTTTTATGGGCTGGAGCTAATGTCAGGGATAATAAAACCTTTAGCTGCTTCAAAGGATTTCTCCAAGCATTCAAGGTATTAGCTGATTTCAGATAATTGTCAAACATAATAATCATAAATGGGTAGCCATTATATATCTACTTCACCTCAGCACGCTACTACCCTGACATCTTCTGTAGCATATGCTCTGAAAGGTTTCAATCTATTTGATGCTTAAACAAATAATAAGCTGATCTGATGCTGTGACAGACTGTGACCTTTTTGTGATTTTTTTTTTCTTTCAGGTAGGTTTGGCTGTGGTGAATGGTCAGCTGATGGCCATCGGAGGTTTTGATGGGACCACCTACCTGAAGACTGTCGAGATATTTGACCCAGAACAGAACTGCTGGAGGATTGTGGGCAGCATGAACTACAGACGCTTGGGGGGCGGTGTGGGTGTTGTCAAACTGCCTCACAACGACACTCACCTCTGGTGACCTTCGGCTTCCCCCTCCCAGTCAACCTCAATGTTTCTCTCCCCCTGTTACCCTACATAGTTATTGCCCCTTTCACCAATGTACAGAAAACTCCACATTACATTGTATAACATGCAACACATTGGGTTCAGTCTTACTGTAATTATATTAAAACTCCAAATTCCTTATGTTTATTTTTTTAAAGTGTGCAGTCATAGGACTATGTGCAATGCAGCTGAGCTTGTAGTAGAGGTTCTTGTTATTTGTGTTGTTGGTAGAAGGGAATAGGACTTTCTATTCTGATGGGGACAGGACACACAATTTCAACCGAAATTTTTTTTGTACATACTTTTTTGTTTTGTTTTGTTTTAATGTCAAACTTTTTTAAAAGCCTGATGGGTGTAGGCATCAGATTATGTATAAATACAACTCCAGAAATCTGTATAAAAAATGTATTTATAACCATTCTTAGTAAACTGAAGTTCCCTTTCAGACCTTGCACTCTATGTCCCACCATTAGCGAGGGTGTCATGTGGCCAGCACAACAACCATCTGCCTTTAGTTTTCTGCAACTAATGTCAGGTACCCATCAGAGCTGGGTGCACTAAGAGATGCACTAAAGATCCAGAAATTAAAAAAATCCCAGGACTTGAACCAGGGACCCTTAGGTTTGGAAACCAAGCTCTTTACCATTTAGCCACCTTGCCTCCATAATAACTCTTAACTTGTTTGTTTTCTGTAAGAAAAGATTTTACAGGGAATTCCCATCTTGTAGGCAGTATCTTTGTATTGAAGCAGGGCATTTTGGCATAATGATCATTTTGGCACAAGATGTTTTGATGTCAGATTTTGTCACATTCTACCTGCTCATTTTACTTTGTCTTTATATTCTAAAGTCTTTTTTTATTTGTAATAAGAGGAATAGGTATTTTGATCATTAGATTTAGGATTGTTTAAGTTTGTTGTGTAATAATAGTTGCATCGATTTGTAGTGCACATAAAAATTGTTTATTTAATTTATAGCATCTCCAATAAATAAAAAAAAAGAGAAAACTGATGAATGTCACCAAGTGCATTTCACACTGTTCACCTATATTTTATGGGGGTTAGCTTGTTGGGGGGCTTGACATGTTTGGAATGTTCCCTCAGAATTGAAGATTATTACATCCTATCCCAAACAGGATTCAAACCTAAGACAGTTGAGATAATATGTATCAAGCACATACCAGTAGTTTGTATTATGCTTTCATGAATAATGTCAAAATTATTGAATTTTTGGGTGGGGGGGGAATATGTTTAGTATTGATACTGTTGTATAGTGTAGTGAAAAAAAACAACAACATTGTTTATTATAAAAAGTTTGTGTTTTTGTAAATTATCTTCTAAATCTCTCATGCCATAATGTCTGTGCCAAAATGTCAGCATATCCTGTTGTATAACTCCCTACTACATAAACTTCATATAGCGTACTTGAGTTCATCAAGTACTGAATGAGAATTTCCTAGAAAAAAGTTTTGGTCTAGATGTAGGGACATTGCTTGCTTCATTCATTAACAACTTTTGTCTCGTCTTGCTTAGACTTCTTATATTACTGTACCATTTCTTTCCCACACGAATTTAAAAATTGATATGTAAATAATATTGTTTGGGAAGAAAGTTTTTCTATCACAAAAATTGCTTTTGTTGTTGAATCCTAATGAAAACATCTCCAGGACATAGGATTTTAAGAGTTATTGAGAAGAGTGCTTTGGGGCCAGAGCTATTTATAGAGTTCGACGGGAAGCTGACTTTTTATAGTGAGCGTCTGGAAAAGATTTCACAGGGTAATAGAAGTGGCCAGGCAGGTCAAGGGAGAGAACTTCTTGTCTATAGGGTTGTTCTCATGTTTGTAATTTTTAGTCATTTAGTTTGGACCTGTGTGAATCATTGCACAGTCACTAACACCTATTAGTCATAAGTGTCCCCCAAATATTTACCTGTTAGCTTTAAATTGGCATGTCTCTACCTGGTCCCTGTAGCCCACCAGTATATTGGAGATGCTTTTTGTGTGTGTGTGAGCATAAAGTGAGATCATGTGACTAGAAAAGTCAGGGTGACCTGTACAGTGCTGTTTTGTCATAAATGTAGATATGTAAATGATAACAAAAAAATTGTTTTTGCTTTTAAAATGACTGGGGAGATATTTGTATGAATGTAAACATGGCCCAAGAACTGGAACCAGACCTATTGGTACAATAAATTAAAGTGAAAAAAAAAAGTTATTTATAGTTTTTTTGACTTGATTTTAAAAGTTTACTTAAAAACTATTGACATGTTCAAATGAATGAGTTATATAATTATTTGTTTCAAATATTTATTCTCTTTATCTAATATTTCTCAAGGGCTTCCCTTGGCCTATTGTTCAATGTTTTTTTATTTCTGATTATCTTACTTGATTATAATTTTCTTTTTCTACCACGATATACCTGATAGACATTGCTTACAAGAAAAAAAAAAAGCAAGCACTTGATTCACTCTGTCTGGTAAAAAAATTGTAAGCATTATTTTTTTGTCACCCAGTCTTGGATCAAGCTGAAATTTTGCGCAATTATTTATTTTACATGACAATCAATTTAAAAGATTAACCAATTAGTTAATTAACTATTGTTAATGAATTATGTTGTTTGGTATCTCCAACGAGGGAAAGAAACTGGTTGTATATGCTTGAGGAGGCTTGAGATATGAGGTCGGCAGCTAAAAGCATGAAATAGTGCTTAACAAAAACAATGGGTAAAAAATATTTCTTGATATCACAGATTTATTGTTGGTCTAGATCTATTACAAATTGAAATTACATGACTGATCCAAACTAATTGATGCAATTACACTTTGAATAAGCTTTTTTTTTAAAGTTTAATTATTATTATTATTTTTTTTTTTTACTTGACACTGTAAATGATTCACCACAAACAACTTACATTTGATTTTGCAAGCAAATTGTCACAAGCAATGTTTGATTTTATGTTGCTTGCCATTGTCAAAAAATGAAAAACTAAACCTCTATGGCTATCAAGGTTGTACAGGTTTAGCTAGGGAGTAATTGAAAGTAACTGGGTTTCCAACCTCGGCAGCTTTACCAAGTAATAAGCACTAAGTACATTTTAAATAAGCTTATCTTTCAATAAATGGTCTACGCTTTGAACAAAATATCAATAATGAATATTCCAATTTGATTAGAGTAACACCATTAGTAAAATTACTAAAAGTTAGAGACACTTCAGGACAAAAGAATAAAAAGTAAATTAGCAATAACACATAAAACATTAAACTGTGACTAAACTAACTTATAAAGCAAAACAAATCCTTCTGAAATCCTCAGAAAGACACAAGGATAGAGGCATATTTCTTATTCTATACGCTAGAACAAATTTGTACAAGTGCTCCTTCTTCCCTAGTGCCATTAGAGAATGGAATGGGTTGCCTGAATCAGCCTGGAACACCAACGACTTAGCATAGTTTGTCATTAATTAACATGCATGACTAAGTTGACCCTTGCGATGGATAGGACGTTATTAACTTCTTTATTGAAGTAACGTCTGTAATATATAAGATAAGAAGAAGATAATGAACTATAAATGGACGATGAATATTATGACAAATTAAGTTGCGTTACAATATCAATCTATATAATGTATAAATATGTAAAACATAAGAATCAAAACATCTTCACAGGAGGAAGTACAAGAAACTATGGCATGACGTGTACACACCCAAGATTTATGACAACATACTTCAGGAGTATTGTTAGACCATGAAAACAAGTAAATTACACACACACACAAAACTTAAAAAAAAAAAAAAAAAAAAAACACAAACAAACCAAAGTTTATATAAAGTGTATCAATTAGTTTGGATCAGTCATGTCAATACTTGTAATAGGTCTAGTCTAACAATAACAGGCCTAAATCTGATTAGGAATATCGTTTTATCAATAGTTTTTGTTCAGCGCAATTTCATGCTTTTAACGTTCTCCATACGCTATGATCCTATCACTTGTCTGGACTAGTTGGAAGGGGGTAGGGGGAGAAAGAAGGGGCATCTGAGTGATCGCTTTTTAAATGTAAACAAAAAAGTGAATGCCCTCAACTCGAGAATTAAAGTCTTCTCAGGCTTCTCAAGCCAAGGCGGTAACCACTCTACTAGTGAAGAGTCTATGAACATGGAAGATTGTAAAGTTATCTATTGCTTCTATTTCATGTTTATTAAACATTAAACCTCAGACGACAATCTAATATAAAGGGGAATTATTCAGCGTATACCACCACTCAGTCAAATACAATATCTTTCCCTTTTTTTTGAGATACCAAACAAAATAATTTACTACTAATAGCTAATAAACTAATTGGTTAATGTTTGTTATTGCTCCTTGTGCTGTCAGGTAAAAGAAATAATTTTGCAAAATTTCAAAATTTCAGATCACAAAGTCCTCAGAGCTCAGAAAGACTTTCTTCCTGGGAACAGTAAAAGGAAAAAGAAGAAGAGTCAGACAAAGAAAATAATATTAAAGATTGGACATGCAAAAAAAAAACAACAACAGAGGAATGGAGGAAGAAGGTCGACAGATCATAAGTAGTGCCCCAAATGGTTTACACGACCAAGGAATAGGTGAAAGTGACACTTAACATAGTATTATTCTTCAATTCTAAACGTTAACTTTAATATCATTTTAAGAATTTTATTATTCTTTTTTTTTTTTGGCTAATTGTCTTTCTACAGTCCACGCTGATTACCTTTAATTGGGTCTGGCAGAATTAGCTGGGGTTAAAACAGGAAAATCTTTATCAAGCCCAGGTCAAATGCTGCTGAGAAAAGAGATTCCAGAACGGAAATTACACACGTGTAATGCCGTTGTGACGTTTCCAGCTGTTAAGTGGAGACATTTGCCTCCCCCCCTCCACCCTCCAAAAAAAAAACAAACAAACCATCGTTCTTCATTCATGGCACACAGTGTCTCCCAAACTGTATACTTAACCTCACACGTAGCTTATCTTATAAAATACAGACGTTACTTAAAAAAAAAAAAAGATGATTACTTCCTACGAGTAATGCATCTAGTCATGCATATTAATCCATTTCTTAAATTCTGCCAATTCATTTGTTTTCCTGGCTGGCTCAGGCAACCCATTCCATGCTCTAATAGCACTATAGAAAAAGGAGCATTTCTGCAAATTTGTCCTAGCAGTCCTAGCATATGGAAAGAGGATTGTACCTTTATCTTTGTGCCTTTTTGAGTATTTTATTAAATTTTGTTTTTGGATTTGAAGACTATGGTTCAGTGTTTTATGTATAATTGCTACTTTACTTTTGAGTCTTATATCCTGAAAGCTTTCAAAATTTAGTGAGTTTACTAAAGGTGTTACTCTAGTCAAATGAGTATTTAGCGGAACACTTTTATAGAGAGATCAATGCACTTGGTGTCCTGCTAGTTAATTGTCCCAGTAGTTAGTGGAACACCTAATCAAGTCTCGAGGAACACGAGGGAACACAGTTTGGGAAACACGAAGTTACATAATGTGGCGGGCTTGGCATAGAACTACTAAATAAATGACGAAAAGAACTAGATAATCAAAGTCCATACAGAGAGTCACCTGAGAGACAATTTCAATTATATCCTGCTTCTTTGAAAACCCGTGTTCTGAATTGTGGCTGCATTTTGTACCCAAAATTGCGGCAATATTACATGCATAAGTTCTGTTTATTTATGTCAGTACTCTTAAATATCTTCTGCCATTAACGAATTGGTTCTAAATGCACGAAAAGAGGAATGAAAACTAGTAAAGGTACTTCTCCTAAGAAGTAAGCGACCAACTTACTATTTTGATGACGTGAATTGGTAAAAAAACAAGATTACAAAGAGAGTTTGTGTGATACACAAACTCAGAGGCGGCCCCCGTCGGAGTCGGATCCCTGTCAGATCCGCTTTGATCTCTCAACGGACGGACAGACAGACAGACAGACGGACAGACAGGCCACACAAAACTAATATACATCTTCCGTGCTTTGATCTCTCAACGTTAGCCTTGTAAAGCCGATGTTCAAGGC
>JADKLZ010000166.1:26185285-26202836 GCA_021533235.1 Biomphalaria straminea
TGTAGACACAAGTACTAGGTTGTCCATTGCCCTCTGTTGTAGACACAAGTACTAGGTTGTCCATTGTCCTCTGTTGTAGACACATGTACGTACACGAACAAAGTCCTTGGTATTTGTATCCTTTCAAAAGGATCTGTTTTTCTTTTTATTTAGTTGAAGTAATTACACTGCCAACAACACATTACATACAAATTAAGGTTAATATTGTTCCCAAACTGTCCAAACGTTAGCACTTTTTTATTCAGTACTGAAGAGATTACATTGCCATTAAAAACATTTTTACAGTTTTACAGTTTATACAACCTTTCAAGTTAAAATTGTTCATAAACTGTCCAAACTTGACCGTCACTGGCATGGGCGCCCACAGGATTTTTTGCAGGGGGGTGCAAGCACTGTCGGATCCAGTGGGGGGAGGGGGTGATCGCCCCCCCATCGCCCCCCCCCCCCCCCCGAAAAGAAGTAATGAAGAAACTTAAGAATTAAGATATGTAATGTAAAGCCGTATTCTGTAATAACTCCCAAAATCCAAACGTTTTTTATTTCTCGGCGGTAACAACTCATTATCCAATATCATGTTTTTCTGCCAGTAGTCTCTCCTTCCTCAAGATGACATCTCTGACGTGTTCCTCAGGTTTGTCAAGATGGTTTATGATTATGCCCTTAATGTTACTGCTGAGCTGCTGTTGAGCGGCCACTATGTTAAGTTAGAAAGACTGCAACACCGTAGAAACTGGTTCAAGAACAAATGAATAATTGACGACAATGAAAAGACAAATCAGAAACACAAGAGGAGGAGACATTTATTAAACATGAGCAGTTTATCTGGTTCACTTGCAGTCGTAATTTTAAGATCCGCCAAACAGTAAAAGATCTCAAAGTTGAGACTATAAGCTTGAATAGATTCGTATTTTTCAGTTCATTGTGTCTCACACAAAGAGGTAAATGTAGCACCAACGCTATTTCTAGGGACTGATACGGAAGAAGATTTCTAGCCATCACGGGGCAGCCTTGGCCGAGTAGTTTGTCCATGTATAGACTGTACAATGCCGTTAGACGGTTAGACACATGTAGAATGTCTCTCTGAACCACAGGAACTAAACTAATGAGGTCGAATAGAATCGCAATCTACAAACCGAACACTCAAAGACATCTGCTCAGTGCCTGAAATATCTGCAGTTGCATCACTAGAATACCCAACAAACGCAGTTAATTCATGATGCTGAAGCTTGTATTTTTTGGGCTCTTACTCTTGTTCTTGCTGCTGCCAGTGTTCCGCTGATCCAAATCAACGTTTTGACTCGAATGACATTCTTGTATCTCTTCTATTGTAAACTGGTGCACGTGTTTAACCCGCTGTTTTATCGAGCGCTGACACCGACCGCAACTACATAACATTTATCACATCGATAAAAAAATGTTTCTAGACCTTAGCTAAATATAAACAAAAAATTGCAGCATTTTACGTCTCAAGACGATTTCTTTCCCTTGGCAACTCCTCATGTGACTAAAGAAGCCAATCCTTTGTACTTTCAACCTTCTTTCTACTACTATGCTCGCTCTTTATTTGGATCTATCCAGTGCCAATTTTTTCCCAGCGGTTAATGCCGATTTTGAAGAGCTTTATGTCGCGTTTGCATACATACATACATCAGTATACATCAGCAGTGGACGACCAGCGGATCTCATGCCTTCTGATAAATCACAACACGGAATGTTTTGTGAAAGTCGACCTTGTGGCATTCATAATAACTATAGCTATGTGCAAATATAAACAAATCGTCACGACTAACATGCTATAGAACATTTGACACCCTTCATAGTGCAAAGAATAGCAAGTCTATAAAAAAATCGTACATGGTCGAACATGAACTACAGATTTGCCTATTCTAGTTACAATAATAGCATATCTTTACAACTGTTTTTATGTGGAAGCACTACTTTTTAAATTACTACACTTTATAATATTCTAATGATAGGCTTTTAGATTTAGAAGACCAAATTTTCCTGAATATTAATTTATTAAACTCTTGCATTATTAATGCACGGGCACCCGTAGGGGGTACATGATAGTGCACTTGCACCCCCCTGGATTCTGACTGAATCTACATCTACGTAATAAAAAAAAGGATCTGGAAGATGTATTTCATTATTTTAAAAAAATGGCTAAAATGTGGTTACTCGGAATTCAGAGGTACGCACTTACATGATTGGCCATCCATTCCATACACCTTATCTACTTATTTCTACAACTACATTAACCAGTGGAAGCACTACTTGTTCAGTTGCTACTTAGAAATTAATTGATTTGATGGTGCAAAAAAAAAATGGCTATAATTTGGCTAGTCAGAATCCAGGGGGGTTCAAGTGCACCCCTTTGCACCCCCCTGCGGACGCCCATGAAGTTGCACCCCATGGGTTCTGACTAAATCTACATCTACGTAATGAAAAACACATCTGGATGTTGTATTTCATTATAAAATATTTTAAAAAATGGCTACAATGTGGCTACTCACAATTCAGAAGCACGCACGTACATGGTTAGCCATCCATTCCATACGCCTGGGCTAATCTACTACTACATTAACCAATGGAAGCACTACATGTTCATCTGCTACTTAGAAGTTAATTGATTTGGTGGTGCGAAAAAATTACAATAATTTGGCTACTCAGAATCCAGGGGGGTGCAAGTGCACCCCCTTGCACCCCCCTGCGGGCGCCCATGGTCACTGGGTAGTCCATCGTCTTTCGTTGTAGTTATTGGGATCCTTTCGGAAGGATCTGGCTATATTTCCTATGGAAGCCCAAAGGTTCCAAGAAATATGAAATGTTTGTTCCGTAATGCTCTTGACACTTTCGAGTTCGTATACACCCTACAAAGTCCTACATCTCACTTGAAATGCATGATCTTAAGAGTGTTGAAGGTCCAAGTCTTTGTTTTCTAGTAAAGTCCAACAGTTCTGGGACACATACACACGCCGATTTCTATAGATGGTGTATTGTCAGTACTCGTCATTCTGAGAATGTGGGGGAGACATGTCTAAACAGGCTCTGGTATCCTCTAGTCGCAGATATAGATAGAAGCACCAGCGAGTGGTCAACAAAATATATCATGTTCATTAGAAATTCGAAGATCCAAAACTATCTATAGCCCCATTGATCAGGTGTTTTATGCCTAACACTCTAAGCCGAAAAACTGGCCTAATCAACAATGTTCTTGGACGTTGCGGACAGACCGTAGAATTTTTTTTTTGTTAACTTGTCAACCCAAGTCTGAGGCCCTGCTTCACAACAGTGAGCTCAGGAGTCTTGAAAACTACATAGATATAGAGTAAAGTGCGAATTTCGAGCAGCCCGAATTTGCCGAGATGTTCGAGCAGTTCACTTTTTATTGCTTTTTAATTTGAATGTTTACCAAATTACTACTATATTGCTACTGCGCATGCACCTTTTTTCTTCACTTCCGACACATAATATTTCCTTTTCCTTGTTAAGGCTAGGTTCATAGTGAGGTCAAACTCAGGAGGTGTGGAATGCTTCTTTTTTACTACCCGGTAGTGAAGGAACTGGGTAATGGGATTAAGGCTATTTTTAAGTCAGATGGCTCATCAGATTAAAAAGACGATTTAAAGTTGTGGAGGGTGGGAAATGGTGCAATGGATAGTGTTCTTATGCTAGAATAAGAAGAAAATGACTTTATAGTGAAAATTAAATATTTAAACATGTTTTTAGATATATTTTCTTTGATCTGTTCGAACCTTCTAACAACCCAATCGAGCTTACTAACTGGGGAAAAATCCGTTCGAGGAAAAGTACGCTTGGCGATACCTACCCTACACCTCTTTGACCTCGTATTTAATTTTAACTAAGCCTAGTGATACATCAAATTTAAATTATTTTTATAGAAAAAAGGACGAGGAATTCAGAGATACCATCAGTTTTTTCATAGGTCAGACCGTTACGGTGTTATAAAAATGCAAACGTGAAAATTGCTCTATCGGCCTTAATCCTTTCGAGGTTCGCACTTTACTACATATGATTATTCTTTACAAATTGTCTAGCCCTTCATTTTTTCACATTAAGGTCAACATCGTGCAGAAATAGTGCAAACTTGAAAATCAGGGTGAACACTGCCTTTTGTTGTAGACGCGATCAAAGTTTTTGATATGTCACATAGTTGACTTAACCAACTTCTTGCACTAGACCAGTGTCCAACACTCTACGCTGAAAAGTTGGGCTGATCAACAATGTTCCTGGACGTTGCAGTACTCTACTAGTGGACGGACCGGTATGATTTCTTGATGGTAACTTGTCAACCCAAGGCTTAGGCCCAGCAGCAATACAGTGAGCTCATGAGGAGTTTAGAGGACTACATATAATCTATGATTGGTTATTCATTACAATTTGTCTGGTCTGGCGATAATTTTTTCCCCAATAAAGTCCCTGGACAACTATGTTGTCTAATAAGACTAGGAAATATTCTGAACATACTAAAATGATTTAGAACTGTAGATGTTTAATGTAAAGTTTTTTTTGTTTTAAAATGGTTTACATAATCAGCATAAACATATGCACGATATTAAAAATGGCAATGAATTATCATAAATATCATGTCAATAAGGACAGAAAATGTTGGATCTTGTGTGTATATGTCTAGATTTGTGTCAATTTCTAAAAATGAAAATTAAAGCATAATTAAGAAATCTGAATTATAAGAAACCTTTAGAATGTAAAAAAACATTTCACTCAAGGTAAAAAGCAAGTTCACGGAATCCTATGAAGTTCTCGCTTTTTGTTTTCACTACTGAGAAAGTGACGAATATATCTAAAAAGAAAAAAAAATATGACGTAGATGTGTGCACAGAGCACACTTTGGCATTGGCAGTTCTTGGGTCAGACACTTCCTCTATTGAAGAGTTTCAATATTAACACAACAATGTCAAGGATTATAAATTGAACTTGGAAACTGTAAATCCTCTCTTGCAAAAGTCCTGGATAGAAACCTTGAGCTTGGTAATTGCAAAGCCTCTCTTGCAAAAGTCCTGGACAGAAACCTTGAGCTTGGTAATTGCAAAGCCTCTCTTGCAAACTGATACTGTCAACAGGGCTTTACAAAGGCCATCAGTATTGGAGGCGAAAAGCTAACTAGCGTTAGCAGCTTTAAATACCTCGGAGCTATTGTCTCGGATGAGGGAACAAAGCCCGATTTAATGGTCCGAATAGCACAGTCCACAGCGGCCCTTTCTAAACTTAAGTTAATATGGAAAGACAAAGGCGTAACCCTCGGCACCAAAATCAGACTTACGCGCTTCTGGTCATGGCCACATTTCTATATGCTTATGAGTCTTGGACGCTGACTGCAGATCTAGAGAGGAGGATCCTAGCAATGGAATTGAGATGCTACAGAAGGATCCTAGGCATCACATTTAAAGACCGCATCACAAATCAAGAGATTAGAGACAGGGTTACTGCAGCGATCGGACCCCATGATGACATGCTAACTACTGTGAAGAAACGAAAGCTCAAAATGTATGGCCATGTAACAAGATCTTCGGGACTCGCAAAGACCTTCCTCCAGGGAACAGTACCAGGAAAAAGAAGAAGAGGCAGACAGAGAAAGCGGTGGGAAGACAACATTAAAGAATGGACAGGCCTACCATTGAAAGAGGTTAGGGCAAACGATAGAGAGGAATGGAGAAAGATGGTCTTCAAGTCTTGCTTGATACCCCAACGGTCCACCAGACTAAGGGATAGGTAACGTGCAGCAGGTAATGTCGTACGGATAGCTTTGCATGCGGCGTAATATTAGAATACAAAAGAAAAACGGTTGTTCACTTTCAGAAAACAAATTGTAGAAATGGAAAAAAAAATAGATTCTCAAATTTCTTTTTCTAGTTGTTGAGATCTGTGCGTGACAGATGGGCAGAAATACGCCTTATGAAGGTCACCAACAAAAAATAACAAAAAGTACTCATTTGTACAAATTCACAAATTGATCATCATATTTTCCTAAGCCAATCTCCCCCTGAGTGTTGGAGGAAAAGTCTAAAAGCAGTTTCGCACGCGTTGACATCATCTTTGTCTCAATATTATTTTAATAAAAAACAAGATTACAAAGAGAGTTTGTGTGATACACAAACTCAGAGGCGGCCCCCGTCGGAGTCGGATCTCTGTCAGATCCGCCTATTCGCAAGATGTTTCGGATGTTCCTTCCAAGTCTTGCTTGGTGCCCCAACGGTCCACCAGACTAAGGGATAGGTAACAGGTAACTCTTCCAAAAGCCCTGAACAGAAACCCCGCTGTTTTGCGTAGTGCATACATGTCACCATACAGGCCGAGAATGTTTGGTTTCCCAGACCTGTCAAGACGGAGATCAGCAAGTCTGGGGCAAGTCAAAAAGAATTTGAGGCACGTATTCGTCTTCTTCCCCGCAGCGAAGGCAAGTAAGTAACAGACAAAATGTTAATTTTGATTCTCTATCACTTTACAAAGCACATACAAACTCTGTCTGTTTGTATGTCTGTCAGGTAAAAACTTTGTTTGTAGAAAAATGTAAATAACTATAAATGACTGTAAAACCCATTTTCATAAGCAGCTACCTGAAGCATTGGTGGGAAGCGTGGTCGAGAGGCTAAGTGCGGCTTGAGCTTGGCTTGCTTGGCTACCTAGAAGGGGGCTCGAGGTTCGACACCCGACTCGGGCAGAGTTGTGTTTACTGAGCGCCCAAAGGCAGCACGGGAAACCAACTCCTAGATACCCCCTCCACCCCACTGGTCCACAAATGAGATTGGACCAAAGCGCTCTGAGTATGTTATAAGCATGGAAGTAGCGCTATATAAAAGCTATAATAATAATAATAATTGGTTACCATATTAGCTTGTGGGGGGGCAGAGGAGCCCTCAAGTTTGAATTCAGGTAGCTCACTTAAAAAAAAAAAACACATTAAAAAAGCGATCACCCAGATACCACATTATTTTTCCCTCCAGTCCTTTCCAACTGATCCAGACAAGTGATAGGATCATATCGTATTGAGAAAGCTAAAAGCCTAAAATTACGCTAAACAGAAAACAATTGGTAAAAATATTTCTAATCACACAGATTTATAATTGTTAGTCTAGACCTATTACAAATTGTATTACATGACTGATCCAAACTGATTGATACAATTACACTTTGATGTTTTATTGTTTTTTTTTTTTAAAGTTTTTTTTTTTCGTATTTTGCTTGTTCAAACATTTTTTCACCTCGACCTTGCATTTGAGTAAAAAGAAATAGTACAATGTTTCACGTGACGACTCGGACCCCACTGTGACCTACATATTTGTAACAGCTCACTCAGAGGAAGCCATTTATAACGGAGAAGTTTTTTAATTTTCTGCCATCTGCACCCTTCTGTAATGGCAACTTTGGGTCTCAGAAGAATGTATCACTTAATTTGTGTGAGCTCTTCAGTAGTCTCTCAAGCTCTCTCTCTCTCTTTCTGTCTCTCTCTCGTAATGCAATGACGTGCAATGATAGACATATTAATATTAGTTAGATATATAGTTCATGTAAGTAATGCATAGCTGTAGTTTATTTGTCCTTTTTAAGTACTAAAAGAGGAATAGCCGCAATTAGTTTTGTGTGGTATGTCCGTCAGTTCGTCTGTTCCTTTAAGATCGCAAAAACTAGTAAAAATCTTGAGAATCCGATATCATGATATTTTAGATCTTTTAAATTTCTGATACTATTTTTTTCTTTTCTAAAAGCAAAAACTTTAATTCATAAACTTTTTGCAAAATACACCAGTTGTACAACTATTTACTATTAATAGAACAGTGGATATTATATTAGTAAAAGAGGGTGTTTTCCTGTATAGTTTGAAAATACTTAAACTAATGTTTCTTTTTTTAAATAATGTTTTAAAATATTTGTATTACTATATTGAGTGTTTTCTATTATAAAAATTTAATTTAAAATTAAACAAAATAAATATGCAGCGTTTTATATTATACAGGTGGAGTGCAGAGTACCATCCATGATCTCTTGTTATGGAGCTATATGTGTTGGGCCTTGAATGTGATACTGCCATTTATAAACATACTGCTACACCTGTTACTATGCAATAGCTTAAAGTAGACCAGGTTTACATTGAACTATATCTATAATAAGCACATATGAATGTAATTCATAGCTTCTGATAATTTTGCTGAAATTCTCGAAACATGCCTTTTTACCGTTTAGATGTCCAAGTAGGATTCGAGATGACCGCATCCCTTAACCTTTTATGAACCATGTGACCCGGGATAGGATTTTATCCCCGTGGCCAGGATGAGGAATTGGCTCTTCACCAACTCCTCTGTCTGGAGTTCCCCTGCGACTAGATGATCATTTAATCTCACTCGTCTGGTCGTAGGACACGGTCACTAGAGCCAACGACACGGGTTCCCCGTCCGATGGGAGGCAAGGGGAGGGGGCTCCATATGCCTATAATGTGCCACAGGACCCGCGAGGGGACCATCACCACACGTATGACCTCCATTGGGAAACAAAGCGTTGGGTTTCGGACTGATAAGCAAGGTTTTCTCACATCCCTACCACGTCCAGGTACACTCGCTACAGCATACAGTGGTAGCTCACTGGGCGCCCTGTTTGCTCTCGTTATTAGCCTTTCCGCTTCCCCGGGCGGACGTTTCCAAGGGGATGCCACTCTGAGGCGACGGGAGCTGGAATCCTCCGTGCCTTTTTACCTGCATGAGTTGACCATTTCGGGGCCCAATTCTTGTCGTCTCATTGTTTGAGAATCACTGTGACAGATGAAATTTAGTCACATAAAACATGCGTGTTAATCTCAAATGAAAAGTCTCGCTTTCAATCTGACCACGCGGTCATAGAGGTTGTTACTTGGAGAGGATGAACGTATGATATTGTGTTATGACAGCTGGATGTGTGGTTTTGAGAAAGCGATTATACTTACATGAGTTAAGGATTGTAACTTACTAGTCGACCGGCGGCATACCATACGCCGCAATTTTTCAGGGAAGGCCTTAGGAACTGCAACAAATGTGACCGCAGTGGGTCCCGCACTTTCTTTGGACTCATGCTAATTTTTAGGTGTAGAAATTATTAAATTAAACTATTTTATAACATTTAACAGATTTCCCGCGGCCTCTTGATTTACCAGGAGCCCCTGGAAATCTCCTGAAATGTTATTATATATAGGCCTATGAAAAAGTCCTGGAAATCTCCAGAAATTATTAAAATCTTTTGTAAAGTAAAAGTAAAGTAAAAAAATAATAATATGCTATGCTATTTTGTGATTTTGTGAATGAAAATAGTGCGGATTTGGATACACCATTTTCCATTCACATTATGCTGCGCCAGGGGATCTTCCCATTTACTTGTTATTAGTAAAGCGAATGCGTGAATTCATGAATAAAAAATTCTATAAATGGAGCTAAAAATGGCTAATTGACCTTAATTTACGCGATATTAAGAATAGAGTTGCACTCATGTAGCCTAACAATGCTTTAGAAAAACAAATTTGAATGTTAATTTGATTAAAATATGAAATGAATGGACTATAATTACTATGTTCATGTGCTAAAGCATAAAACTATCTTTGTGAAGCGAAGTTCTATAATCTTAGAGTTGAATTCGAGTTTTAGATCTAGATCTAGATCTAGAAATGGAGAGATGAGTTACCTTTCGTAATCATGTCTGATGTACTAATGTGCGTAATTTGTGATATTAATTAAAGTATTTCAAAAGTGAAACCTGAGAGTATAGTCTATCTGTGTATTGTTGTGCTAGTTTCAATAGTCTTACGACACAATAATCTGGAAATACTTTTAATATTATGAAAAAATGAGTAGAAGAGAATTTTATACATCACTTTCATTCACAAAATTGTGCGGATTTAGATACACCATTTTCCATTCACACCATGCTGCGCTATGGGATCTTCCCTATTTTGTTGTTGCTTACTCGGCTGAACTTTTGAACTTGTCGACTTTGAGAATTATATATAAAGATAGAATCTTGGAGTAATGTTTATTCATTTGTTGCGCCTTTATGGCTGGATTGTCTATATTTATTATTATATACTAATAAATATATTGTCTGCTGACAAGAGTGTTTTTTTTATATATAATGTTTGTCGTCCTAAGTAGGATACAAGTCACGCCCATACGAATCTAAAGTAACAAGTAGTAAAGGTGTAACAATTATGAGTTTGTATTAACTAACTTTGTAATCTTGTTTTTTTTTAAAATTACTTTTGTATACACCATTTTTCATGAACAGTATGCGTAACATTGGTACAATCTTTTTTTTTTTCCTCAGACATAGGATGAGGAGAAAATTTAGAAGTTTTCGTTCAGATTACAAACTTCATTCGAACTTATCGACTATTTAATGTGAGATGTTTGATTTGATATGTTGATTGTAACTCTGAATATCAACTTGCATAAAAAGTATATTTGTAGAGAGATTTCATGTTACCATTCGTCCTATTTGTGTTAAAACGATTACCTCTAGCATCCTTTACATGTAGGTGTATTATTTTATTAGTTCCAGCAGGAACGTAGCTACGAATTTTCCTACGTTTAGGGGCACGTGGGCTTCATCTTTTTGGGGTCCCATGCGTTTTGCTTAATATTTAAGTTTTAATGTAAAAAAAACAACAACTCATTTAGCACCCCCCCCCCAAAGTAAGAGCCCAGGTGGATTTTCAAATTATCCTCCCTCCTTCCCCCTTTTAGCTACACCACTGAGTTCCAGATGAAGTGAGACAACACATAAAGAGAAATTACAGCATATTAGCATTGTGAACCGACTGTGTTATTGTCGATACCGAAGATTTCCTGGAAGTATATGTCATCAATTTAAATTTAAAGTTATATGACTGGACAGCATGAGGCCATATTTCGTAATTAATATTGTAAAAGTTCCCCTTTCAGACCTTGTGGGCAGACGGTGTAAAGGTAATCTGTTTCTGTGGCCTACGGTTAACGAGGGTGTCATGTGGCAAGCAGAACGACCAACTGCCTTTACTGCTCTCCAACTAATGTCGGGCAACCAATAGAGCTGGGGGTGGACGCAGGGGCGCCCAAGGATCCCGAAATAAAAAAATATCACAATTTTCACCGGGATTCAAACCCATGACCTTGGTTCGGAAGACAAGCGCTTTACTGCTCAAACACCGCGCCTCTAATTAATATCGATTTTTTTAAAATGATAAAAATTGTAGTTGTTTATGTTATGGCTTTGCAATTATTGTAAAATTAAAATCGATTTGTTTCTACCGGAAGTTTGTCCCCTGTTAAAGTCTATGTTTAGCGATGCAATCAACTTCTAATAGTAAAACAATTCAACAATTCTTTGACATGATCTACCTATGTCAAACTTAACTATACGACCCTGATTCAATAATTCTATTGCTTTTCATCCTCAACGTTCTTCACCCCCCCCCCCCACAAAAAAAATAAATTAAGAGGAAACCAATAGACCAATAGAGAAAGCAAAACAGAAACCCTGCGGGATTGCTAAATGGAACCAAGCTCCTTGCGCTGGCAGAGATCTAATGAAATGAAAGCCTTCGGGCTTGCCCTCTAACCCAAGTGTCTCAGGATAACTACCCCGAACACCACCGCCCCCGTTCTCCGCCACCAACAGATGTAACGGTTTTCATTGGCTTAGAACCCTCTCAGAAAGTAAGATTGCCTTCATGAATGTTTCCACTATCCTAGAATCTCAATAGACGTAGTCTGAACTCTAATGATTGTAACAAATCTGGTGCTGTTTGTTAATTAGCGTCACCACTGGTAAAGTATATACCTAAAACCAGTTTTATTGGGTTGCAATATAAAAACAGCTGACTTGGTAAACATGAACTAATAACACAGCAAAATAATGAAAAAACAAATCAAAAGAAGAAACAATTTTTTTTTTTAGTTTAGAAACATTCAGTCCATAAAAGTTATATTTGTTTCTCCCCGCCCACAACTTATCGTTAATTGTGTCTTGTACTCGTGTTGAATGTCCGAAGCTAGTTCGTTTCTTAGACCTACGCTATGATATGTGAGCCGGGAGTCCATTCTGAATGGTTAGACCTGATCAAGGGAGATAATGAGATTAACCTTGCCACTGGGAGTGCTTCTAATTTATATCGCAAAGGAAACGTCTTCTTTTGGAGACTCGTACTCGGTTGGCCAGGTTCGGCACTAAACGAAATGTTGGATATATGTTTGAACAGCTTGCTAGTGTTGAGAAATCAAGTTTTAAGTACAACACTTACTTCAAATCAAGCTGTTTGTTCCAAAGTTAAAACTTGTTATTTCTCCCACACCGATTCTCGTATCAAATTGAAACTTTCCACATTCATTTATTGCGCATGACAAAACAAGAATATAACTTAAAGAAGCAGTGAATTAAATTATAGTGATTGGTAACCAAAGTATCATTGAAAATAAACTACGTCAAGTACGTAAAACAGACTGCATGTGTCGGAAATACCCATGACACACGACAATCAAGTAGCGTGACATCTCACAGGAAGTGATTTTTATTGGTTGAAGAAAATAATTTCATTGGTTAAGCCAAGTGTCAAATAAAAAGTTCAAAAAGGCGTCTTGGAGAACCAGCAGTCGTGATGTAAATTTTGTAAAAAGGTGGACATATTTTACTTATGAGTTAGAATTTTTTTAGAGAACATTCTTGTATTTTATTAAATCTAGTAGTAATCTGAATATATTTTGTAATTGAGCCTTGAATAAAGTTTTTCTTCTTATGCAGTTATATATATATATATATATATATATATATATATATATATATATATATCAGTGTTTCTCAAACTGTGTGCCGTGGCACACTAGTGTGCTGCCGAAGATTTGCAGATGTGCCGCGGGAGTTTTCAGAACGCCACACGACTCTCCGCTTCGTGAAGCAATGGATTCAGACTACAAATGTCTCCTGTATCACGCCAAGGTTCGTTGGCTCTCCCGGGGAAAAGTGTTAGCCTAAAGCATGTTGTTCAACTCAAGGCTGAGCCTAATTCATTCTTGGAGGCTGAAAAAAAGACTGGTGGGTTAAGTTCACAGTTACCTCTGATTTATTTGACAAATTAAATTTATTGAATTTAAGTCTTCAAGGACCATCGGAAACCATCATCACTGCATCCTCAAAACTGAAGTCATTTGGTGAAAATTTTCTGAAGGAGTCTTCGACTGCTTTCCTACTTACAATGAATGTGTTTCAAATAAATAAATCAGCCCCGAAATTCTGGACACTTCGACACACCTGCAGTCAGCATTGCAACATTACTTTCTTAAAGTTGGAAATCATGAGTATGGATGGATCAGCTATCCGTTTGGAAACAATGAAGCTACCATTCTTACAACTGAAGAAGAAGAGCAGTTCATTGATTTAAAAAACGATGCTGTTCTTAAGTCAAGTTTTGCCGAGAAAAGCCTGGATGTGTTTTGAATTTCAATCAACAGGTTATATCCTGCAATCATTTTAAAAGCAATCAAAACTCTTCCATTTGCATCTTCATGGTTTTGTGAGTTTAGATTTTCAGTATTGACTGAGATCAAGTCCAAAAGAGTTTGTTTGTCGACTTTGGAGCCTCGATTAGATCGCCTTTGCTCTATAAAAAAAAGGCTAAACCTTCACATTAAATGTAATACTTAAAAACAGGTAAAAAAATTATTTTTATTATACAACAACTGTTGTTCTTCGTGGTGTGCCGTCGAAATTTTTTTCTTTACTGTGCCGGCAGACAGAAAAGTTTGAGAAACACTGATATATTGTTGTGCTTCCAAGTTTTGAATTAGGCTAAAGAGGTCTGCACTTATCGAATCGAAGATTGCATTTAGATCAAGAGATATAGAATGCCCAGCACGTCACAGTAACTTCTTTTAACATCTGATATGAGGACTTGAGCATTATTGCTTTAACTAATTATATTATCAGAAAGTAATTAAAAAAAAATTATTTCTAAATATTTTTTTAAAATTTATAATAGACATTTAATAAATAGTTACACAACTTGGAAAAATTGTTTTTTTGTGTGACTACAAATGTAAATGTAATCTGTATATAGCCAACTAGCCTACTAAAAAGAATTTAAAAACTATACTGTCTTTTTAAATAACATACAACTGAAAACTTATTAGATTACTCTAAACTTTCTCGTTCAGTCAAGCTAAAGACACATTTCCATACAAAGTCTATAATAATTTAATAGTTTTTTTTTCATATATATTATCTCTACGTGCTATGTCAATTTGGCATGGGAAAAAGAAATATTAATTATGATAAATTTTGCAGGTATGCTCAAAAAACAATTTGTTCAATTTATCATATATATTTTTTTACTTTTATTATGTTCTACTAAATAATAGGGAAACTTTATTTTCTATTTTAAATATAACAAAGTTGTTTATTATTTCTTAATGTAGTAAAAAAAATATTTTTACAAAGTTAATATAAATATTGTACTGTTCAGATCACTTACAAGCTTAATCATTAATACTTAAAAAAATAACTATTGTTTGTATGACTTTAATTAGTTTGTAAATAAATATAATTATCATTTATCAATATGAAAATGACCATTTAAATTTCTGATGTATTCTTTTTTCATAAAACACAATTAGAATATTATCAATAATGTCATCCCTTCATTCTAACTGTAATTGGATTTGCAAAAAGATGGATTGAGTTATATCTTCATTTCCATCACTTGACCTGTGTATTTACTTCCAGAACATAATTTAGCTACAGATTTCTTTAGTCAATTCATGTCAACATGAGTTGTTTGACTGGGTGGCACACCTAGGCTTGAGTTTGCATGCTCCCTCTTCCCACAAGTCCACAAATCAGATTTGACCAGAGTGCACTAAGCATGCTGTATAATGCAAGATGCACACTTCAGCCTTTTTTATTATCTTGAGAAATAACATGTATTAGATGTATTTCAGTTTTAGAGCAGTTTTTTAACAATGCAGCTTACAGTGTTTTTTTCCTCATTTTAGAATGTGTGGACTGATAATTTGCTGTTGCATTTTGTTTTCAAAAGTCAACGACACAAGAAACTTATTGACATATATCTTCAACTCAGTGCAATAGCACTTTTCCATGTTGTTTGTCTAAGTGGAAGCAGATAAAATTTGTTCCTCTATTTGCTGTATAAATCCATAAGTAACTGAGAAAAAAAAATCCAATTTAATTGAAAGTTAAAGACAATCTCACTTGTGGTAAATCACCTTCGATTTAAAAGTAAGTAACAATCAAATGGAGCCCTCTAGAAAAATGAAACATGCATTAAAATAATTTTTCATTTCTAATTAAAATTTCTCTTGAGTGACTTGAGTAGAAAGCAATAGAAATTTGATCTTTACTTAGCAATGTGCTTATACTTAAGCAGAGAAAATTGGCATTCTAAAATAAACAATTGAAAATAGTGTCAGCTTAACATGATAGGAACTGTATAGTTTGACAATTCATCTTCTAGTTTAGGT
Organism: Biomphalaria straminea; assembly: GCA_021533235.1. Taxonomy (NCBI): domain Eukaryota; kingdom Metazoa; phylum Mollusca; class Gastropoda; family Planorbidae; genus Biomphalaria; species Biomphalaria straminea. Next base: position 26,200,789 of record JADKLZ010000166.1, read on the forward strand.
TGTTATCCATCAAGAGCTGGGTACAGGAAGGATGTGTTTCGGCCCCAACACTATTCTGCATCTACTTTTAGCCTGAATCTGGGCGCATCCCTCGGCATCAAAATCAGACTGATGCGCTCCCTAGTCATGGCCATATTTCTATATGCATGTGAGTCTTGGACGCTGACTGCAGAGCTAGAGAGGAGGATCCTAGCAATGGAATTGAGATGCTACAGAAGGATCCTAGGCATCACATTTAAAGACCGCATCACAAACCAAGAGATTAGAGACAAGGTTATTGCAGCAATCTACCTGACTAAGGGATAGGTAACAGGTAACGATAGCTCCTTTAAAATTCTGAAAGATGGAGTATATATCCACAGTAGATCGGATGGAATGCTTCTTAAACTGGCTTGGCCAAATTGAAGGGGACATATCCTGAATAAGGAGCTGATGGTCGCCGACGATGCGGCATTTATTGCCTGTTTGCAATAAGGATTACAATGGCTAATATATAGATGACATATAGTCCTTTTTCAAACAAACATATTTTGCTTACACTTCAACTTGTAGACAACTTTATAAGCCTAAATCTATTACTTTCACATTGCACATTGGCCTAATATAGGATTATTTTTAAACTTATAAACAAAATTTCATTTAGACCTATTATACTATAGTAAGAGCATATAATTGTGCTTTAACTCATACTAAATCTTTGCCAAGAACATGGATTTAATCAATGTCGTAAACAACTAAATACACGAACTATACATGCTTGGCTAAATAGTCTAAATTGGCTAAGAAAATAAGTTATAAAGCTTTAGAGTTATAGATCTAAGTCACAAATTGATTTGTGCACACTTACCTCTGAATAATCTTCGATGGCAATTGAGTTTCCATTCATCATTTGATCTAAAAGTGGTGATACAAATCTTTAGTGATAGTTTCTTTTTTATAGTAAACACATTCACCGGAAGTCCCTCTACCAATAGTAGAACACAACCGAAGGACGGGAATTATTTAATTGAAAAATATAGGCTTGGTGCGCATAGTTGGCAGTCCTTTTATATATAGTCTATGATTTTTTTAGCTAGTAAGAAAAGGGAAATAAGGGTTACATGTAGAGTACTTTCCCTTCTAAAATCTTTATTTGAAAAATAAAAGTATTTGCATATTTTTTTTTTTTTTTTTTGCAAAGCTGTATCAACTCACTCTGTACGTCAGTTTGTTTGGCTATCATCATCAAACTCCCTACGAGTGAGGGCTTGAAAGGCTTACATTGTATGTTACAAAATCCCTGAACAGAAACCCTACTGTCTTGTGTAGTGCTTACATGTTGCCAAACAGGTCGAGAAGTTTTGGTTTCCCAGACCTGTCGAGACGGAGATCCGCAAGTCTGGGGGAGATGAACAAGTCTGGGTCAGTCAAACAGAATATGAGGCACGGTTTCCTCTTCTTTCTTTCTTCAAAATTTGGCACAGCCGTGAGAAATATAAGCCAACAGGACAGTGGCCTGTCATGCACTGTGCTATAAATAGCTAGCTCAGGCCGGGACAGCCTCGACCACAAGGAAGTGCGGTCAGGGCGCCTCATGCGCTCCCAGACTAGTCCCAGCACTCAAACCACTTTTCCATTTCTAATTTTTGGCCAGAGCTTGATGAAAACTCACAGCCTGTTCGGTGGGTGGCGTTTGTCTTGCCTGGTGGGTCAAGGAGTCTGCAATGGTGTTACCAGTCTGTTTGGTAAAAAGTTTGTACACGTTATTTCTCCCACACCCGGTCTCAGATCAGACTGAAAATTAGCAAAGATATTTCTTTTACCTGACTAAACAAGAAACAAACAAAAAAAAACTAATTAGTTAATTAACTATTTATAAGTAATTATTTAATTTGATATCATACAAGGGAAAGAAATTATTCTTGATTGATGCGGCTGTATAAGATGAGTTAATCCTCTTTATACTTTGTAGAACGAAATAGGTCACCGTTTGAAACTTACAATAGATAATACAACAAAACATTCTACTTTCATAAGCACTTTCTACTTTCATAAGCACTTTCTACTTT
>JADKLZ010000166.1:26203816-26216944 GCA_021533235.1 Biomphalaria straminea
TAAGCCCAGAGAACATGCTAAGAAGTTTAGGTCAAGAAGCAAGCCCAGAGAACATGCTAAAAGTTAGGTCAAGAAGCAAGCACAGAGAACATGCTAAAAAGTTTAGGTCAAGAAGCAAGCCCATATAACATATTAAAAGCATGCAGAATACGTACACTTTTCTTTGGACTTTTTCTATTCTTAATATATATGCTTAAATCAGCGATGTCCAAATCTACAGCCCGCGCGCCTTTTTCCGGACCGCCATCCAGCCCCTTAAACTTTCTGCCCAGTGGCTCGGTTTTATCTGACTCTACTACTTTTGAATTTTATGCAGCCCGAGACATCTCAATGATCCTCACCATAAAACAAAAGAGTTCAACACTTTTAGGTTTAAAAAATTTTAGACAAATGTCGTAGGCCTACTACCAACTTGACAAGAGGTGTTTAAAGCAAGTACCAAGAATGCACCATGAAAGAAAAGAAAGGGAGGTAATTACAAGAAAGTAACTGCTTTGACTTACTTGAGAACTCTGTTCTGATGTTCAACTCAAGCCCACGGTAACTAATGTCAAGATCTCAGCTGTCGTAAGCACTAAAGATATATACAGTATTAATGCATATGACAGCTGGTTGTCACGGTAGAATGTACCAAAAATGTGATGTAACTATGCAGTGGTGTCTGAAATCGAAAGGAAGGACGGGGTCATCGTAAGTACACTTATAATTGAAAATAAGGCCAAGTTCAAGGTAAAACATAGTTGGTATAGTGGTTGTCATGCCTTTTGTTAGTTTTAAGCATTTTAGCGACCTAATGACCTAATTCTCTACACACATGGCCTATTCCCCTTTGCTTATAAGGCCCTACTGTATCTGTATAAAAAAATTAATTACGACTAATTGATTAAAAAACTAATGAATAATTGATTAATGTTTCCACTCGTCCGAGGATGGGGAAAAAAAGTAAAGTTTCCCTTTTAGACCTTGCGATCTATAGGGCAGATAGTTTTAAGGTCATCTGTTTCTATGGGCATATATTTAACGAGCAGGATGTCATGTGACCAGTACAACCTTTACTTTCCCAAACTAAATTCAGGCACACATTAGAGTTAAACGGACATATAATCCTAAAGTTAAAATCCCAGTAGTTAACGAGATTCAAACCCAATGCACCAGGTTCGGAATCCAAGCGTTTAACTACTCAGCCACGATGCCAACGATGCCCCCTCCACCCCAGAATGGAAAGTTGGACTAAATAACTTATATGTCTAAAAGAGCGATATTCAAATGTAAGGTCCCGCGTACCAGACAGAGTGAGTTGTTATATAAGATTTCAAATAAACAACTATAAATTATTTGAAAAAAAAAACAACAACATTACGATAGTTGTTTAAATTACTTTAATTCTACGAACACCCTTCCATTCATTTAGTTAATTATAGGGATGCAATCATGGGCGTGAACCCCATACCCCCCCCCAATGAAATGAAATGGAATTTTGTGACTGATTTTTTTGCTTTAATTTTTTTATCTTAGATAAGATTTAATATTAACCATCACTTGTCTTTTTATTATAAATCCCACCAGGGTCAAGACTAAAGCATACAAAAGTCAGCAGATACTATAAGGGTAGCCAAAAGATTTTTTTTAGTTCAAACCCCCTTTAGTGGGCTTTAAGTTAAAACCCTCTCCAGAGGATTTTGATTTTAAAACCCCTCTGTAATTTTGTATGTACCCCCAGGGTCTTCAAAATATAAAACTAGAATATAAAACATTCACCAGATACTAAGAGAGTAGTCAAGAGGGATTTTGTGATTAAAACCCACTCCAAAGGGTTTTGAATTAAAAATCATTTTCTGGGGGTTTGTAGCTAAAAACAACCTCTTCAATGTAAGATTAAATCAAACAACTAAAACAACTATTTAAATCCCCTGCCAGGTAGTTTTGAGGTTAAAACCCACCTCTTCTATAAAACAAAAAATGCTTATGATAGTTACCTAATTCCAAGGGGATTGAGTTTAAATCTCCTGCCAGGGAGCTTTGAGGTTAAAACCCATCTCTTCTATTAAACAAAAAAAAAAACGCTAATGCCAGACGACAAATTCCAAGGGATTTCGGTTTAAAACCTCCACTGAAATGTTTTTTTATGATACCCCCCATGGGTCTTCAATATAAGACTTAAGCATACAACAGTCACCAGATACTATGAGGGTAGCCAGGTTTTTTTTTTTGTTTTAGTTTAAAACCCTCCTCCAGAGGGCTTTAAGTTAAAAAAAAACTTTCAGAAGGTTTTGAGTTTAAAATCCTTTTAAGTGTGGTTTGTAGCTAAAAAGCACCTATTCAATGTAAAATTAAAGCAAAATACACAAACAAATGTCTATGTTTTTTTACCCTCTTTCAAGAGAGCTTTAAGTTTAAAACCCTTTACAGATAGCAAAACATTTTCAATATTATTCAAAAGCAAACTAAAGTCACCAAACCCTATGCTAAGGTGATTTGAGTGTGCTTAAAAAATCCTCCAGAGATGTTTTTGTTTAAAGTAAGCCCGTCCCCAACAGATTGTTTTGACGATAAAGCTTCCCTTTTCAATAAAAAATCTAAATGAAACTACAGTCACTAAATTCAATGAGCGTTGCCGAAATGGGGGACACATTGTTACCAGTCGCTGGTCTCCATTAATAAATTTCAGTGAATAGCAGATTTGTTTTTTTTAACTAAAATTTTTTAATAGCAGGATAATGCACTGTAGATACCCCAGAAAATGCATTATTTTTGTTTTAAATACCGGAAATAGTGCTTAGCGGTGGGGCTCCGCCCAGAACACCAGCTGGAAAGCTCCCAGGCGTTTCCTTAGACCCCATGGCTGGCAAGGAGCGGGATGTCTATACTGTTTTCACTAGACCCATGAAGAACATTTTCTAGGGTTCGATAAGCGTCTTCCGAAAGAATGAAGGTTCAACAACACATCTTCCCTTAAATCTTTTCTGAGAAGCTTTCTTCATATACCCCTACGTCATTCCTATATCCTCAGCTTTTTTTTTTATCTCCTCCCATGTAATTCCTATATTCTTAGCTCTCTTAATATGCTCCAATGTCATTCCTATGTCTTCTGCTTTCATCATCTTCTTCCTCGCCATTCCAATATTCTAAGCTTTCTTCATATGCCCCCATGTAATTCCTATTTCCTTAGCTCTCATCATCAGCTCCCATGTAATTCCTATTTCCTTAGCTCTCTTCATCAGCTCCCATGTAATTCCTATTTCCTTAGCTCTCTTCATCAGCTCCCATGTAATTCCTATTTCCTTAGCTCTCTTCATCAGCTCCCATGTAATTCCTATATCCTCAGCTCTCTTTACCTGCTCCGATGTCATTCCTATATCCTAAGCTTTCTTTATCTCCTCCCATGTCATTCGTATATCCTCAGATTTCTTCATCTGCCACCATGTCATTCCTAAATCCTCAGCTTCGCTGATGACGTATCTTTATTGGTTTGTTTGGGCCTGTCCATTTTCATCTTTCGTTTTGATTTTCAATCAAGTGCCTGCTTTGCAACATTGGTTGTTGGTTTTCATAATGTTTGTTTTATCTAGCTGCTTTTTTTATGGGGTTTTGCTTGCTTCTCTACAATAACCTAAAGGGAGATTGGTTTGAGTGATATGTTAGGTTTCTAGAGACGTTCTTTTCCATTTAAAACTTTTTATGTAAGTAGGTCAAACGTAATTTCCTACGTCGAATATCGGAACAGTAACATTTTAAAGTTTATATTTTGTTTATTTTCACCAAACCAAAAATTCACAATCAATATTCCAACATGTACGCCTTACGCAAAAAACAACAGGGCATCTGTCCAGGTATTTTACCATAGAGGATTTGAGCCCCTCAAGCCCTCACTCATATAGAGTTGGATGATGATGATTTTCCCATTCTTCAACGAAAAAAGCCAGAATCATAACTTTCTTTTCCAAACACACAAATTCTGTATCTTGCTGCCGCACGGATGAAGTACAGTTTCTCTCAACATCCTCTGCCAGCTAATCGCTTTACCTCACAGGGAAAATACGTCCAAGTACTACAAAAAGAAAGGAAAACAATAAACATAAACGTATTGAGTAGTAAATCAACGTGGAGGCAATTTATATTTATTTATATCACTAATGAAGATTTATGAAAGCTTGAACTGAAAAAAAATTATTAATAGCCGTCAGATTACAAGCAATGGTGGCGCTTTAAAAACTTTCAAAGACTTGTAATATTGTCACCAGGTAATGCTAGAAAGACATAATGGAATTAAAGGGGGCGGTTAATGAGAATCAAGACATCATACGACCGAAAATAGCCTCAAACTGTTTAGAGGTCACCATTGAACCAAAAATAGCCCTAAACACACACACATACACAGTTCTGAATAGATTAATATTTGAAATGTTCATTTGTCCAACTTATAGTTAGCCGCTCTCTCGTTCGCTTTCACAATCACTCCCACACACTTGCTATCACCACTCTCACTCTCTCTTTCTCTCTCTCTCTCTTTCTCTCTTATTCAGCCTTTAGAAGAAGAGATTTAAAATGTAAGAATATTCTATACATATAATTCTATTTATGGCTCAAGAGTTTGGATAAGGAGTAAAGGAAAGATCACTCTTTTTATTTCTGCAAGTTGGACTAGAGTTACATAAAGAGAAAAACGAGGGGGGGGGAGAACAAGTAGTATTCACTCGTCACAAAAAGGCTGAGCCGGACTTAACTGTTGTGACCAAGAAGTCATCGAAAGATCATTCTTTTTTATTTCTACCCCACGTAGTTTTAGCGGCGAAAAAACAGAGGGTGGTGGTGGTAGAACAAGTAAATGACTCTGTATTCACCCGTCACTAAATAGCAGGGCCGGACTTAACCGTTGTGGGGCACTATGAACACGGATTTCGCGGGACCAGAGTTTATATTAGAAAATACATTCATCTTTGCTTTTTATTCATTCTTTACTACATACAGAAATAGTTTTCGAGCCTAGCGTGTAGCTAAATCAAACATTATATCATAAGAATTCTATTTCCTACATAGATAACGCTCACTAGCGAAAATTACCAAATTATTCAATCTATCTACGAGATTTGTTGACCTCAAGTAATTTTTCATTAGTTTTAGTCGCGAGAATCTTCTTTCACCAGATTCTGAAATTACAGGATAATGCCATTTTTTTATGGCACGTAGCATTGTCGTTTTGAAAATGATAACTGGCTTCACAGATACAGATACCTTCAAGGCCCATAGCATTCCTAAGAAGACCCTAAACACTGACATGCAACGTCACAACCTGTGGGCAGCTGAGACCACGCTACAGGTGAGGTACAACGTGCCGACTGTCAGGGAGGGTTTTGATGGTCGCGAACTCGTCTTGACGTCTAGGGTATGAAGTCTTCGCCCGGGCCTACCCTCTCACTGAGCAGTATAAGCTGAACAAAAGTAACGGCATGAAAAAGTAAATGCCAATTATAAGTCATTCAACTGAACAACAATTTGTGGAATGTGAACATTGTCAACTTATATCAGCTGAACGACAATTCTATAGAGGCAACAGTTTAATGAATGATTATAATAGCATGATATGGGATATAACCAATGAATGCGGGTTTGACAGCTAGTAATAATATTAAACAAGTTAAATATACCCTATGATTAATTAAATTTCACATAGCGCACCTCAAACTCGGTGACATATCTCAATATACCACACGGTGCCATAGATGCACGGGCCCTACACTCTTACAAACAACACACTCTCTGAATCAGGCATGAACATGACAGAGTCCCAAAGCCTGCGTCCCCAATACTGGGGAAAACAAACACAACAGCAAACATCACCATCACCCAAGGAGCCGCCATCGACCCATTCAAACAGAGGCAACCAAGAATGACAACAAATTGCACCTTAGGAACAGATACTCGCAAAAACTTATGGTGCAATGACGGGAATACTACTCAAGATGTGCATAAACAAGCTGTGCATGACACCGACGAGCTATTAGTCTCTATTGCTTGCAGGCTGTGACGTTGCAAGTCATCGTTGACGACTTCTGTAACGATTGGTCTCGATATAAAGCCATCTCATCCCAGGCTTGTATCGTTCTGAACTACTCTCGAATAACCTTGGGCTGTTGACATGCACACGTGATACTAGTGATACTAGGCCCAGCTATCATTTAGGTATATACATCAGGCTCCTCAGTTGTTCCTTTCGCCGGTCGCAATGCATGAGGGCTAACTCACAAGGGTCGAATGCTCCCTCAACCCCGATCTAATTCTGTCCTTAGTCACGTAAGTACTATGCTTAGATAATATTCTGTTTCGGGCAAATCTGTAATGAAAATGTTGAGAACTCCTGTATTTCTAGACCAATGGACTTCAACTGAAGGTTGTTGAAACACTTCTACAGTTTGAGAAAGATCTTACCAGATGCGACTATGTTGCATTTTTTCTTCTCAGAACCAAGCGACCACGTGATTGTCCACCATGAGAACGGCACTCCGAGCAATGGTATTTCGATCGAGGCATAACTGCAAGGTTTTTCCCATCCCCATAATTGCAATGGACAAAGTTATTAGTCACCCTAATGGGGTCGTTTTTTGATTCCTTATTTGTCTAATCATCTCTTCTTAGAACCGTTTTGCAAAGCGTTGTCCGAGTCCGCCTCTAGCCACATCATGTCGAGCACATACAGTTGAATGTGACTGTCACGTTTTACATTTATTTTTCAGTTATGTGTCAGACATAACAACAAAAATATGAGTGTCTCCCCTTATCTAAAAGAACTATTCATTCTGATACAAATGCAAAAACCCATTTACCATTTTCAAATATTTTCCAAAAAATGTTTTTCTGAATAATAAAACGGACATTTTTTACATGAAGGTTTTTTTTATTTTTTATTTTATTTATTTATTTTATTATTTTTTTTTTGAAAAACTAAAAAAAAAGTGGGAGGCTAGAACTTGATTAAATCGTGAGAAACCACTTCATTTAGAAAGCTCAACTTCTGAAAACTTTAGCATAAATGCCAGTGCTATGTAATATTCATGAGACGTTATGTAAGTCTAGCGACAGACAAGACATATGTTCACGGTTTAAAAGAAGAATAAGCAGTAATAAAAACAAAAGGAAGAAATAGAAACAGCACAGACAGAGAAACACGTGCTAAAAAACAAAGAGATGCAGATCAACAGGGAAACAAGAAGAAACTGAAATCAAAGAATTCAACTGGAAAAAAGAGGGGAAAATAGGATAAACAGTGATAAACAGAAATAAATTATAAAGAATTATAAACAAAAGCACTAAGACTAAGACTGCTTTATTGATCCCATATGGAAATTTGTGATTACAAAGACCTTGTCTTATCTGTTTAACCATGGTACCAAACGTTTCGTTGACATTTTTCAGCGTCGTAATTAACTGTACCTGGATCGTGCTCATCTGTTCAATCACGGCACTCATGAGCACTCTGACATCTGGCTTAATTTCAAACTGATACGAGTCCGGTTCTTCATCTTCTTCCAGCAGGGCTTGTCTGAGACGTGTTGTTAGCGTTTCTTTGTTCCCATTAAGCTGTAAACCTCTTTCTCGAAGCTCTTGTCTAAGTTCTTTTAGATTAAGTTCACTAAGCAGTTTCACAGAAGCCATTAGAAATCCTCACTTCTGACACCAATGTAACGAACTTCACTTCTCAGGCCTTCTGGAAACACTGCTTAACACAACACAGCACATCTAATACAAGAACTTCAATAACAAAGTGGCGGTTTAATAACATACAACACCATAGCCAATAAACACAATTGGCTCCACTAACTACAAATGCTTAAACACAATGGAACTGTCCAACTAACAAAAGTCTCCAGATCGTATAAGTTACATTTTCAAAGACTGTTCCAACACCAGTCCTCTCTGTTTTCTATCTGGACTGCAACTCTAACTGTCTCTAACACACCGCTCTAGTCCAAGCTTTCGGGTCACTTGCGCCAGCACAGGTCACACTAGGGACAGCCGTTGACCTGTGACCCGCCTTCGTCTGTGCGTGTCAGTGGGTCTCACACATACACACATTCATTCCTCCACTGGAGTTGTAACAGTATGAATAGACTTACGTACTTGACTTCAACTTAGATTCTCCCGCTCCGTTCGGCGCATTGGGAGGCTAGCTGTCCCCACAAAGATCTGTCACTGGCAATGTCTAAAGGAGATTTCAGTATGAATAGAAACAGTAATACAATAAAGTAATATATGTGACTTGAATAGAGGTATTGTAAAAAAGAAACAACAACAACAGACAAGGGCATGTGTTTTTTTACCAATGTTAGTATTTTTACATAAAGAACTATTTATCGATGAAACATAACAATGGATATTAATAGATGTTGTATTGGTATTAAGAGATGGGAGGACAATACATCATCCTCAGATCGTTTATTAGTCATCGTGAGTAATGTATATATCATATAGCTCATTCTGTCTCGGAAGACAGATGAGTAATGAGTATAAGAAAGTATACAGCTCAAAATATTTGTTAGGGGCCATTCCATAGTTATTCTTCGAGTTCCAAATGAAACTCTGAAGGTATAAATTTATTCCGTTCGTTGTGTGCTCTGTAGTTCTCTATTACAACTTCGTTAAGTTCCGTATTTTTATGATGTTAATGAGGTGATATTTGTTTCCCCGAAAAACTTAACTATAACAAAAATGTAATTGTTATTATTTTTAAATACATGTGCAAAATAGTGTAGCGTGTATTAAGGCAGCATGAATGGTTGGAAGCTGTAAAAGTTTAAAAAAAAAACTCACAATGATTTATAATTCACTGTGTGATTTACATTCACATCTTAAAATCTCATTATAAAATCTGTCAATAAAATACACAAGGTTCGTTGGCTTTCAAAAGGGAATTTCCTTCTTTTCTTGTGCTCTAAAATACAATTGAGGGAAGAACCAAGAAGATTTGTCTTGGCAATAAGTTCAAAAATGATTTATTTTAGGCCACCCGGAAGTCAGGTAACGCTTAATGAATGACATGAACCTGTAACAGAAAGGAAAGAACTTGACATTTATTGATTCAAAGCAAATCATTGTTTTTTTTCTTATTATTGAGGTATAAATCTATTTTGTCATAATGTCTCAAGAAAAGAGTTTATCAATCCTCAGAACGTCTATGCTGATGCATGGGCGCCCGCAGGATTTTTTGCAGGGGGGTGCAAGCACTGGCGGATCCCTCTCCCCCCCACTCGGCTCACCCCCCCCCCCGAGAAGTAATGAAGAAACTTAAGAATTAAGATATGTAATGTAAATCCGTATTCTGTGATAACTCCCAAAATCCAAACGTTTTTTTTCTCGGCGGTAACAACTCAATATCCAATATCATGTTTTTTTCTGTCAGTAGTCTCTCCTTCCTCAAGATGACATCTCTGACGTGTTCCTCAGGATGGTCAAGATAGTTTTTCATTATGCCATTAATGTTACTGCTGAGCTGCTGTTGAGCGGCCACTATGTTAAGTTCGAAAGACTGCAACACCATAGAAACTGGTTCAACAACAGATGAATAATTGACGACAATGATAAATAACTCTGGAATCCTCGATACATCATAATGAATCTCCACCCTTGGACGAAAGCCCTCTTCCTACTAAAAGGGACCATATTGAAAATATACTGAAAACATAAAAAGAAAATCTGACTACAGACCAACAGATCTCAAGGAAATAGTGAACTGTTTTCTTCAAACCAATTATCCTAGCAATCAGTGGATCTAAATTTACACCGATGGATCTTCCAATAAAGCCACCACAAATGGAGGAGCTGGAATTCTCATCGAATGGCCAGATGGAGAAAAACTAAAAAATATATTGCAACTGGAGAGCTCCCTGACAGCCACAGAGCAGAAAGGGAAACACTAACACTAGATGCTACCATGCTAGCAAATCATCCAAGTTCCACACACAGTCAGATTGTCTTACTAACCGATGCGAAAACAACCCTCCAAAACTTGCAAAACTCTGATTTCTCTTATATTCAAAAGCTCAGAACAGCATTTACAAAGCTCAACAGCAACAGCAAAACAAATGTTATTCATTGGGTACCATCTAGAAGGAAATGAGAAAACTAAAACACTCGCCAAGAGTGGAAAAACTCACAAATAAATTCTGCACTCTATCCAGAAGAAATGAAGAAATTAATTGTAAATAAAATAAATGAGAAATGGACGAGCTCACATCCGAATCACAGAAAGATGATGCTTACTATAAGCTATCCCGACAAGATCAACGTCTAATCTTTTGACTTAGGACAGGACTTAACAGAATGCAACAACACATGTACCGGAAAATTGGAACGAGTGAAATTTGCCCATGTGGAGTGTCATCAGAGAATGCCGACCACGTACTCCAAGACTGCGCTCTATACCAAGATGCCATATAAGACACTGGCCCCAAAACACCCCAATAGAAAGAAAACTATATGGAGAGCTCCCTGATTTGGAAACCACTTCGCAGTTCATCTCATATATTGATCTAGTCATTTGAACCCTCCAACATAACATTGAGAACGAAGAAGAAGACGACAACAATGAAAAGACAAATCAGAAACACAAGAGGAGGAGACATTTACTAAACATGTGCAGTTTATCTGGTTCACTTGCAGTCGTTATTTTAAGACTCACCAAACAGTCAAAGATCTCTAAGTTGAGACTTTAAGCTTGAATAGATTCGTATTTTTCAGTTCATTGTGTCTCACACAAAGAGGTAAATTAAGCTACAACGCTATTTCTAAGGACTGATAGGAAGAAGATTTCTAGCCATAACATGGCAGCCTTGGCCAAGTAGTTTGTCCATGTCTAGACTGTACAATGACGTTAGACACATGTAGCATATCTCTCTGAACCACAGGAGCTAAACTAATGAAGTCGAATACAATCGCAATCAACAAACCGAACACTCAAAGACATCTGCTCAGTGCCTGAGATATCTGCAGTTTCATCACTAAAATGCCCACCAAATGCAGTTAATTCGTTATGGTGCAGCTTGTAGTTTTGGGCTCTTGCTGCTGCCAGTGCTCCGTTGATCCAAATCAACGTTTTGACTCGAATGACGACATGTGAAGAACTTTCTTGTATCTCTTCTATTGTAAACTGGTGCACGTGTTTAACCCGCTGTTTTATCGAGCGCTGTCTTCGACCGCAACTATATAGCATTTATCACATTGAAAGATAATTGGCAAAATAATTTCTAGACCTTAGCTAAATAAACAAATAATTGTAGTATTATAGGCCTACATCTCAAGACGATTTTTCCTTTTGCATCTTCTTGTGTGACTAAAGATGCCAATCCTTTGTACTTTCAACCTTCTTTCTACTACTATCGTGTATGGCATCTGCAATCCAGGAACGTCCTTAAATGCTCGCTCTTCATGTGGATCTATCCAGTTCCACTTTCTTCCAGCTGTTGGTGTCGATTTTGAAGACCTTTATGTCGCGTTTGCATACGTTAGTATACCTTAGCAGTGGATGACCAGCGAATCTCCTGCCTTCTGTTAAATCATAACACAGAATGTTTTGTGAAAGTCGACCTTGTGGCATTCATAATAACTATAGCTATGTGCAAATATAAACAAATCGTCACGACTAACATGCTATAGAATATTTGACACCCTTCATAGTCCAAAGAATAGCACGCCTAGAATAAATCGTACATGGTCGGACATGAACTACAGATTTGCCTATTCTAGTTATAATAATAGCATATCTTTACAACTGTTTTTCAGTGGAAGCACTACTTTTTAAAATACTACACTTTATAATATGATAGGCTTTTAGATTTAAATGACCAAACTTTCCTGAATATTAATTTATTAAACTCTTGAATCAATAATGCACGGGCACCCGTAGGGGGGTCTTGATAGTGCACTTGCACCCCCCTGGATTCTGACTGACTCTACATCTAGCCTACGTAATAAAAAAACAGATCTGAAAGATATATTTCATTATTTAAAAAAATGGCTAAAATGTGGTTACTTTACAATTCAGAGGCGCGCACATAAAATGGTTGGCCATCCATTCCATACGCCTAGGTTTATCTACTTATTTCTACTACTTCATTAACCAGTGGAAGCAATACTTGTTCCGTTGCTACTTAGAATTTCATTGATGGCCCGAAAAAATGGCTAGAAGTTGGCTACTCAGAATCCAGGGGGGTGCAAGTGCACCCCCTTGCACCCCCCTGCGGGCGCCCATGCACGCAGCCGATGTATCCAAAGTTACGGCAGTGCCGATACAGTTTTGGGGTCAGCCTCGTCGCAGGTTCTGCAAATGTGTAGCACGGGGTGCTGCAAACTGCCTTAGGGTTGCCAGCTCTTGATTTTTCCTCCTGGTTGACTCTTGAAGCCTTTCACGTAATTGGTTTAACTGCAAGGCAATAGAGGTTTGAATTCAGAGTTTTCCTTATCCTAGTTGGGTAGCCAACCATGGCTAACGAGCCCTTCCTGCTCAAAGGTTACTGGTTTAGGCACCAGTTACTTGCCTTTACCCCTTCTCCTGTTAGTGAGAACAGTTCCGCTGGACTCAATATCTTTTTGTAGTTAGTCTAGTTCTATTACAAATTTAATTACATAACTGATCCAAACTAATTGATTTAAGTACGCTTACTGTGTTGTTTTTTTTAAAGTATATGCTTATATTTATATGCTTTTCTTGTTGTTTTTTTAAAAGTATGTTATGTTTTTCTTTTTTTTTTTTGCTTCAGTTGCAAAGCAGTGGCACCGGAAGGCGATCTGACCTCACCTTTGAGTGACCCATATGAATTGGTCTTGTTGGGTGGAGTCACTGGCTTTGGTAAGTTGCTCCTGACACATTTCGTATGTCTGCCAAAATATTTGAAGCACCAGTTGCAGCAGCAGTGAACTAACTGCATTATGGGAAGAGACGAATACCCTAAAAATAATATAAATATTTATAATTATTATTATTACTTTTGTTTTCACATAACCATACATTAATAAGAATATAATTTGCTAATGTAACAAATATTATCCTAAGCAATCAGTTAAAATACTGTAGCCTAAGATAACTGCAAAAAGTAAAACAAAGCAAAACAAAACAAAAAAACAAACAAAAAAAAAAAA
>JADKLZ010000166.1:26233960-26247003 GCA_021533235.1 Biomphalaria straminea
TCTTACGGGTGGAATGTAACAGGCACAGTCTTACGGGTGGAATGTAACAGGCACAGTCTTACAGGTGGAATGTAAGAGGCACAGTCTTACAGGTGGAATGTAACAGGCAGTCTTACAGGTGGAATGTACCATTCAGTCTAACAGGCAAACTGTAACTGGCAGAATCAAATAGGCAGAGAGCATCACAGAATGACAAGACTAGTGCTACTGCTTCCTGTTATTGCATATTAATATCATCAATGTAAGATTGGAGACATACATCTAAAATGAGGAAGTCGTGTTTCACGATACAGATTACAGCATAAATCATTACATTTACATTTATTGACCAGTCAATACAAAATCTTTTACTATCAAAGTTCCTCACAACCCACTGCCTGGGAGTTACAACGCGGTCTGTCAAGAGTCTGTAAAGTACATTAAAAACAAGCTGGTTGACTGTCCCAGCTCCTAACACCAGCAGCTCTATCGAGGCCACAGTAAAATAGGTAAGTCACTTGTCCTATATTAACTTTTTTGTTCAAGCAAAGGTTCATCCCTCAAACACGACGGAACAAATCCCAGCAAAAGCAAAACACTGTTACTATTAAAAT
Organism: Biomphalaria straminea; assembly: GCA_021533235.1. NCBI lineage: Eukaryota > Metazoa > Mollusca > Gastropoda > Planorbidae > Biomphalaria > Biomphalaria straminea. The sequence goes on from JADKLZ010000166.1 coordinate 26,234,554, forward strand.
ATGGTTTCAATGGAACTAGCGAAGAAAAAACAAATAAAAATACCTCTCTAATCAGACAAAAGATTATGAAAATAATAGAGAGTAGAATAAATGAGAATTGGACCAGCCCACAACCCAGTTGCAAGAAAATTGACGCCTATTATAAGCTATCTCGACAAGACCGACACATATTTTTTTCGACTCAGAACCGGACATATCAGAAACAGACAACATATGTTCCGGAAGCTAAAGGTCGGGACGAGCGAACCTGCCCATGTGGAGCATCACCAGAGAATGCTGGCCATGTCTGTTAAGGCAGCATATTGTATCAAGAGGAGCCAACAAAACTCTGGCCCAAAAACTTTCCTCAAAAAGAAAAAAACAGCTGTGAGAACTGCCTGATTTAAAAACCAGTGCGCGGTTCATCTCAGATATACGATTACTGATCTGGACCCATCGACATAGAAAATGAGAACGAAGAAGGAGCTAGAGAGAATGTATCGGTAAATAAATAAACAAACTGTCACCAATGGGTTTTATATTGTGTGAATGTTGCTGTAGTAATACATTAACTGTAGGCGTGGTGGTGACATGCGGGTTCATCCAAAAACTTGTTTATTGTAGGCTTGTCAGGATCAATGCTCTATATAGTCTATACGTTCACACTTCACTTGTAAATGAGGAAAATGACTCCTTATAAAGCAGACACAAATAATACTTTAATATATACAAATAATACCACTTGTAGAAAATGATACACAAAATTCCAGAATGATTAATATATATCCATCATTGCACGTTTCACAAAATACTATATAATAAATAACTTAATAGTGGCTGCTTACACTAGCAGGCTTACACTTAACTTAACTCAACTCTAGTGACTGTTACAAATAACTTTAACAACTTAATTCTATCAACTGCCTGTACCAACTACTTTCTAGTGACTGCTTCAAAGTATCTCACTCATTTGACTGTTCACACATGGTTACAAGTATTCACTTCATGACAACATGGGTAGTGAATTGGGTTCACAATATAGTAACTGGAATATCCACTCAATGGCACCAACTTTGAGGTGGTGACACAAACTAAACCTGATAACCCATTCAGTCTCGAGACCTTGTATAGTTGAAAACAATGAATACCCCTAGTTCCGGCCCTTTGCCACTAGTGAACTTAACTATCCCTGATGCATTTACATTTTAACCCTTGTTATTTTATCTGTAGTCTCAGAAGCTGTGTTTAACTACTGTCCATTACGCCCACTTGTTTACTTTTATAGGAAGAATACTTTTAATTTAAATAAAGAAATAGCTTGGTATACAATTCAAGTAAAAAAAAAAATGTCTCTCATACTAGGGCTAAGACAGACAAGGAGAATTAGAGATGACCAAGTGTGCGTCAGTTAGAATTATCTAATTAGCCACTAATGAACCATGATGGACAGCGAGCTACAGGGCAATGAAGAAAAGAGAAAGAGAGGGAGAGAGAAAGAGAGAGAAAGAGAGAGAGAGAGAGGGATAGAGAAACAGTTACTAAACTGGGAAATTTGTATACTGAAGACGGAGGATAAAAATTATTTTTGACGTCTTGGGAAAAAAAATAGTGAACTCGTTTAGTACCATTTCAACCGGAAGTACATTCTAACTATTGAAATGACAAAAGCTGAACCTGATTAGCCTTTTTTAGCGGCCCCCGTAAGGGGAAAAGCCGCTATTAGGTTTGTGCAAAATGTCCGTCTGTCCGTCTGTCACACTCAGGGCGCCAAAACTAGAAGAGATACGAAAAATATTTTTTCACCATTAAATGCGGCTTGAAAAGTGTAGGTGCAACGGCTACTTTTAGTTTTCTAAAACCAAACCGTTTAATTTATAAAATTAATTATGCAAGCGATTTTTTAATAACAAAACACCAATTCTGAAACAATTACGTAAATCTAAGGGAGGAAATGTTACTATAAGAAATGCTCTTGGCATGTAGATATTACGCACATTTTTTAAAATGAATTTCTGTCTGTCTGTCCGTCTGTCCGTCCGTCAAACTCATAGCGCCAAAACTAGAAGAGATACGAAAAATATTATTTCACCATTAAATTCGGCTTGAAAAGTTTAGGCGCAACGGCTACTTTTAGTTTTCTAAAAGCAAACCGTTTAATTCATAAAATTAATTATGCAAGCGATTTTTTTAATAACAGAACACCAATTCTAAAACAATTACGTAAATGTAAGGGAGGAAATGTTACTATAAGAAATACACTTCAACACTAGGTATCATACACATTTTTTAAAATGAACTTTTAGCAGCGACTTTCGTGTACTAGCGTAAAGCCCGGCAATGACATGATTTTAAACTGATTTCTTAATTTTTTTAAAAAATCAGATTTTTAAAAAAAAATTTGTTTAGTGCCCCCATTAGAATGAAAGAAGCATATTTTTCGTGCGTTTTGTCTGTTGGTTGGTCTGTCCGTCACGGTTAAAAAAAAACACTAAAGGCTTTTGAAAATATGATTTAACCTTTACTGTTCTTTCAGAAATATTGCGATAGTTTAAGGATGGGAGCATACAGGAATTGAGCCAGGGACAAACGATTAATCCGAACTAAAGTCTAGTGCGCAAACATCAAGATAAGGCAGGTTTATATCCTGCTCGCCATCCTCCGTCATCCAGAGAGAAGTTAATTATTTTCAACTTAGAAGTAACATCCGAAACATCTAGCAAATAGGCGGATCTGACAGGGATCCGACTCCGACGGGGTCGCCTCTGAGTTTGTGCATCACACAAACTCTCTTTGTAATCTTGTTTCATTCAATTTGGATCTTTGAAGTAATTCTTTATTTGGGTGATTTATCGAGATATGTGTTTGATATATTATTCCTGGATTTGTATTTCGCTCGATTCTTTTTTTTTTCATAGTTGGCAACAGTCAATTTCAATCTAGCGTCCTTGACCTTGGTTAGTTCATCGTGCAAATCTTATATAACTTTTTCACAAATATCTGCCCTAATAATTTTACTTTCACTTCTTTACGAAACTGCCTTTTCACTATTGATCAGGGATTTTCCTTTCGATCCAACCGCCTCAACCGGTGTATTCAATAGACCAACGCTATAATCTTGAAGCAAAGACAAAAGAAGATGAACAGAACTCTCCTCTCTTTGAAAGTGGTAACAGGGCTTGAGATTTCTTAATTGCTATTCCAGTTCTCAATTTTTAATGAGTACATGAAATGCTACTAGAGTAGGACTTTGCTTTTTTTAAAAAAAATTCTGAATCTTTAATGTAAGGAACGAAAAAAATAGAATATCAGTAAGGATATGTTGTGGCATGTTTTGCAGTTAATATGTAAACATTGGATTAAAAAATAAAGTATTAAAATGATGACTCAATGATGTAGTGTGTATCGCATGTTCTGGAAGAAAAACGTGCCATACGAAAAATGGCGAAAGTCACCTTCGTGTCACATATGTGGACGGCAGTGTCTCCCGTCACCCTTCTTCTTCTTCTTCTTCGTTCTCATTGTTATGTTGGAGTGTTCAGATGACTAGAACAATATATGAGATGAACTGCGCAGTGGAGCTCTCTATATAGTTTTCTTTCTATTGGGGTGTCTTATACGGGACTCTTGGTCAAGAACGCAGTGTTGGAGGACGTGGTCGGCATTTTCTGATGACACTCCACATGGGCAGATTTCACTGGTTCCAATTTTGAGCTTTTGGTGGTACAAGTGTTATCGCATTCTGTTGTGTCCGGTCCTAAGTCGAAAGATTAGACGTTTACTTAGTTTACTTAGTTGGGCTGTACGGAACTACATTCTGGCTAAATTAATCTAGTATTTTGTCAATGAATAGTTAAGGACAGCTTTACAAACTTTGGTCTAAACGAGAGAGATGGACAGGCATTTATGGACGGTTTGTATGTTAACACAGAAATAATTTGGTTATAAATAAAGACAAAAAAAAGCATTCAAAAACGTTTGAGAACTGTGTTTTTAGTTAGATCAGCTTGCTTTATATTATCACATGAACATAATACAAACTTAGGCTACATAAAGATAAACATCAATAACAGAAAAATATCGACATCATTTTATTTTTTCAATACCAACAATGTGTACATTTAAAATTTAGAGGAATAACTGTAGGGTACTAACTCCTGTTAAGGTCAAGGCCAGATGGACTATATCTAGATGTCATTATTCGGGACAGCTTAGAAAAAAAATACTTCGCATTGCGTGATTCCTCGCAACCGCGTATATAAAGGTCAAATTAGCAACGACACCTAGGTGATTTCTTTTGATTCCATCAGCGTGATCACGCATAAGTTTCAAGAATTACATTAATAAGTAGTTGAATTGTGACAGGGCTACCCTTCACTTGTGCAGCGGTTCTCAGCCTTTTTAGTGCCGTGAACCCCTAATACGATTCACCACTAGGCAGCGACCCCCAACCGTAATTAATTATATTCTTTTTGGGTAATAGCCATAGATAAATAAAAGTCTGCATAAGTTATAAAGTCGTTACCGTAATGTGTATATCTGATTTATGGCGAATACATTTCCAGTATTAGAATTTCAAAATAGCAAAAGCTTTATGTAATTGTAATTAATGTAAAAATAAATGTGATTTTTTAATGAAATTGCTAACTAAATGTTTATCTTTATGACCTGCATTTATTATCTTTTCTATTGAGTATTGACCATTTCCACGTGTCTACTTATGTGACGATTTAAAAAGTATGGTGATGAATGATATTAAATTTTGTTAACTTCATTGCTACACATTTGTAAATACGCCAACGTTAACGCGAAGGTTGAAGTCTTGTGTGATTCTTAGAATATATAGTTTGTCCATCGTGGTTTGATGATGGCCACTTTGTCATGAGGGCTTTGCACTGGGGTTTTAAGCCTCCTCATGTGGCTGGTGAGACCTATGTGTGACCGGAATGTTCGACCGCACACTGGGCAGGTTATTCCTGCTGGAGCTAGTGTCATCGGCCTTGCTTTTCTTCTCTGGCGTTTTTCTTCTGCCAGCGTTGTTCTCTTTTCCTCAGCAAACTGTGCGCCAGTTTTCGCAGCGCGGCGCCATGATGCTGTGTCATGTGCGTCTGTCTCCCAGGTGCCTGGGTCTATGCTGAACGCTTTCAGAGAAGCTTTGAGGGTGTCCCTGAAACGCTTTCTTTGACCACCTTGCAAGCGCTTTCCTTCGCTTAGTTGGCCATATATTAGTCGTTTAGGGATGCCGTGGTCCTCCGTTCTGCTTATGTGTCTTGTCCATTGCAGCTGGGACCGCATCAGGATTGTGTGGATGCTTGCAGACCCGCACTTCCAAGGACTTCAGTATCTGGTATTTTGTCTTGTCATTTGACCTTCAGTATTTTTCTTAGACATGTCATGTAGAAGTGATTCCGTTTTTTTTTGCAGGTTTTCTGTACACTGTCCATGTTTCTGAGTAATGTAGGGAGGTTAACCGCTCGATAGACTCCTAGCTTTGTATTTGTTTATGCCTCGTCTGTTCCAGACATTGTTAGACAGTCTGCCATGGATGCACTGGCCTTGGCGATACGCAGGTCAATTTCATTACTCATTTGTAAGAGCACAATGAATGTCATCTTCAGCGTTATTGCTACTTCTCTGATTAGACTTGATAACTAACAGGCTGTAAAGCTGCTCCGCAAAGATAGAAATGGAGGATGAAGGCGTAACAAAATCTTAAAATGGCTGCCAACACGTTGCCCAGAATTGTGAAACTGAAATTGAAAAGCAATAATTTTTAGTTGCGTCGCTTTTGATGAGCTCAATAAACTCTTTCTGTATCAGAAACATCTTCTACTTTGACTTTTAGAAAGTGTTTTCAGGATGTCATATAGTTTGGAAGTTTGCACGCTTGTGATACTTGTCATAAATTATCATTGTAGTCGGTGTGTCAGATTTAAAGCCCCTTTTCCTCATAGAAAGCAGATAAAGTTGGCAAGATATATATTAATTTCATCCAGTTTTATTTGCCAAAGTTGAAATTTCAATTGGACAAACGGATATTTTCAACCAAATCGAAGCATAATGTATTTGATAGTTACATTGAAGCATGGTTTTCTTTTTTCTATATTTTTGCTTTCTGGTTAAAAAAAAAAAAACTTCTCAAAAATTACAAAAAACAAACAAACAAACAAACAACTTTCTATAACTTTCTATCTGACAACAAAGTCACTTAAGTGTGAAATAGCAGAACACGTTGAATGCATCAAACTCACTAGTAGGTTGTAGCTATCAATGGAAAAAAAAAGTTTATTCCTTACCTCTGGCAAAATATCTTTCTTCTTTAAGGTATCACCCTGACTTTTTATTTTATTAGCAGCCCTCATAAGGGGAAAAGCCGCTATTAGGTTTGTGCAAAATGTCCGTCTTTCGTCTGTCTCACTCAGATCACGAAAAAAACTAGAATAGTGGTAAAATAAAAATTTCACGATGCGATGCGGCTTGCAAATTTTAGTTTATGACAATAATTATGTAAGCGATTCTTGCATAAAAATACATCAATTCTAAAATATTTCATAAATGTAAGAGAGATAATGTTAATTTTAATAAATATATTTGACCTAGTGATACTGAAAAATAGACAAAAAATTATTTTTTTTATGTTTTTGTGAAAAACTAATCAATGCCAACATATGTTTGAATTTACGTTTAATTTCCTTGCATAGCGGCACTTTTTCATTGTGGGAAAAATATTACTTTTCTTGTATTTTAACGTTTATTATTTTTATTTATTAGTAGTTAAAATTAAAAGTTAGGCGATTCATCACTGAGTACCGGCACATATTTTTTCTCACAAAAAAAAGCGCAAAAAGCGCTATTTATGTATATATTGTAATGTTGCTTCCCTTTTCTCTTGTTGTAATGTTAGTTCTTGATGTAGCTGATATATTACTAAGTTATTTCAGGATACTAGATGCGTGAGTTTCTTGTGAAGATGTATTTTAATCTCGCGAGTTCATAGAGAAGACATTACATAACACGAACAAAAACTTGAATGACTAAGCTGACTTCGAGATAACGTTCAACAATAATTTATTTACAAGATGGCCACAGTCTAGTCAAAAGATAAATACGTCTGATCACCCCGAGAGCCTAGCGGTAACTGAAATCCTATTACGTCAAACTTAACCTCTAACCCTACAGTCTGTGTCGTCATAAAATGTGCGTTCAATGTCGGTACTAAAAAGTGCGCAATTCTAAAAGACTAAACTAACTATCTAGAAAATGTGCGCAATACTAATTAGCTACCTAACAGTTCCTCCCCCCTTTCCTTAAAAAAAATATGACAATATTTTTTTTCTAAATCAGTCCAAGTCTTTACAAGGGACTGAAAGCATCATATGGGGAAGAAAAAATAAATAAATAAAATCTTGAATCTTCATGCTTCTTCATCTTTCGTAGTACACAGTTCATTTTTCTTGAGATATTTCATAACAGTTCATGGCACATGAAGACAAAGTTCCACATGAAGACAAAGTTCACAATTGTTTATGGCACAGTTCAACACACCGAAATGGAACAACAACTTCAGGACAAGTTTTACTGTAAAAAATAAACATTCAATGCATTATAGTAACTGTAAATAATTTCAATAATCATATCCTTTCATCCCATACCCAATAATTCATTTCTCTTTCACTCACCAATTTCCTTTTGGTCCTAACTGTCAATGATGGATGATGAATGATGAGATACAATACACATATATACTCACTTTCAGTTGAATACAATTTATCATGGTACAAATAATATGAATGAAAACTCAGATCAACACTATTTACATTTGAACTTCTCCCTCTTGACTCAATATAGTACTATTAACATAGTACAAAAATAATACTTTCATAGAGTTTTCACTCTTTAAAATATAATACTATTCTATGGAATTTTCCTCATAGAATAAACTCTTGTCATTGTATATCTATACAATATTTAGTTATGTCAATGTCTCTCTAGACAATAGATCATTTGTAGTATCTACATAGCTATTAATGGTTTTCACTTCAAACTTTATATTGCTTAATCAATATACCAATTTAAGGTCAACATGTTCCATATGTCTGAGCTTTTAATCATATACATAATGTCACTTTTATAAAATTAATTTAACTTCAACTGTATTTGTATACACCTTTAAATACTCATAACATCTCTTCATAGACTTTTCGAATAGTTTTAACTTGAATAGTATACAGTAACATATTCAGAATGCTTACTTTAATTCACATTATGTCTTGTGTCATTATTTTGGTAATCATGATTTCTATATTTGTTTACTTCATAGTCACCATATTTATTTCTGTTTTGGTTTAGGCTACAACCATTTCCATAACAATGAGAACTCGCAATCTTCTGATTGTTATTGTATGACCAAAACCAACAATTTCTAGCTAAATGTCCTTGTCTATTGCAATTGTAACAAGTCATGTTTCTTCTACCTGAGATATGTCTATTATATTGTCTGGTATTTCTATGGTCTCTGTTTGTATTTAACAAATAACTGTATTTGTTTTCCCAACTTTCTATATCTCTCATGGTACATGACCGAATACCCCTAACATTTCCCAACAACATGTCTTGTGGTAAAGTGGGTATGGCTACACCATTACAATAACCTGTAAAGAGTCTTGATAAATACTCTACAAACTTCATACTGCCTAATAGTACCATCACTCAGTCTGACACTTTTCTTATATCCTAGATAACACCAAGGATCTACAAAATCAGATCTGATGGCTACTGTAGAACAAGCAGAATCTCTAATAAAATTCAAGACTTTCCCATTCACAAAACCTGGTATTAAATAAAAACTATTTTTCCTATCTTCTATCATGTTAATCTCTTCTTTAACTCTACAATAACTCAATTCCTCAACTTCACTGTTTTCACTGTCATGTCTATTATTGTTATCATTTGTATAGTAAACTCTGTTTGTTTGTTTTCTGTCACTATTATTACTATTGCTTCTTCTGTTTTGATTCCTATCTCTGTTATATGAATCCCTATCATTTGATCTGTAATATGTATTAGGTTTTTTACAATGAGAAGCTATGTGCCCTTTCTTTTGACAATTAAAACAAGTGATTTCATCATAATGATTATTTCTTGATCTAGAACTATCTCTATGTCTATTTTCAAATCTATTTTCATTTTGTTTAGAGTAACTATCATTAGTGTAACATACTAAGTCAACTTTATTTTCATCTTTTACTGAAAATGGGTTATTTGGGTAGGCATTTTTATAAGTTCTCATGATTTCTGTAATTTCATCAATTGATTTAGGGTTTCTTTCCCTAATGAAAGATTGTAATTGTGGGTCACATTTGTTTAAGAAATTATCAATCAAAATAAAGTTTTTCAAAGCTTCAAATGAATTCCCTACTTTTTCTAATTTTAACCATTTATTAAAGTAATCTTTTTCTTGATTTATAGTAGTTTGTGGTTCAATTTGTGTTGATGGAATATTCTCAAAATATTTTTTTCTAAATGTAGTTGCATTGTGTCCATAAGCATTAAGAAGTTCTCTTTTAAGTTTTTCATAACTATCTTCTATCCTATGGTCATGATTTTGGCATATGGTTAAGGCTTGACCATGTACAAAATCCAGTAGTATTTCAGACCATTCATCTTCTGGTACATTAAAGGTTGATAGTTTGATTTCGAATCGTTTTAAAAAATCACCTATGTCATCTTTACCTTCTTCAAAACTTAGTAATTTGCGTTTAAGCCAAAATTGAGGATTAGTATTATTTTGTTGAGTTGCTTGCGTTGTGGTTGCTTGAGGCTGAGTAGTATTTGCTTGCGTTGTAGTTGTATGTGCTGCTGCTGTTTCAGCTTTTGCTTTTTCCATGTCAATTTTAAACTTTCTATCCGCCTCTTTTTCTTTTTCCTGCCTTTCAAATTCTTCCCTTCTAATCCTGTCTTGTCTTTCAATTTCTTCTTTTCTTATTTTCTCCTGTCTTTCAAATTCTTCTTTTTTTTCTTGCTTTCTACGTTCTACTTCTTCCTTTACAATTTGCTGCACATATGCTGCCAATTCTTTTGTTTTTAACTCCATCATCTTTCCTTCTTGAATGGCATTTTCCCTTATCTCCTTCAAATCATCATTAGAAGGTGTTGCCATTTTATTAAATGTTTTATGTATTTTTAACTTTTAAGTTTTACACTACTCACTTCTTAATATTACAAGTGTTTGTAATTATGTGTATTTGACTTATTTTACTATCTAGATTAGAACTGGTTTAGTATTACCACCACTCTACTCAGTCTACTGTCACTACCAGTTATCGTCTGCTCAGATCCAGATGAGTAGATCATAGATCTAGTTCAATGATTAGTCTATTCGATATATTCAATGCCCTTAAATAATTAAACAATCATTACCGTTACTGGTTGAATATAATAAATCCTTTCTTCTATCTGCCGCTAAATATTTCAAGCAAATTTGTGAAAATTTGTTTTAAATTAATGTGTTTTAAAACACAAAATATGGCCAAACCACCAATGATAGCCAGGTATTCTCATGGATAAATTATGAAAATTTATCCGACCAGATTAGATTTATTCAACCCAATCAAGTTCATACAAACATAACTTACCCGAGATATAGTGACAAGTTAAAACAACATATCTAATATAAATTATGAACAACAAAAATAATAAATTTTTTAAAATAAATGAACATATACTAAATGAGACTTTCTTCTATAATGAAGGGACCTAGAACAAACTGGCATAAGATCTAGATTCAATTATTTTAGTTAATTAAGTAGCTTTATTTTCGTAGTTTTCCACAATACACACAAAAGACGATATGATACAAGTGATAGACAAAAGAAAAAATAATAATGTTTACAAGGACAAGACGATTGTTACAATCCTAAACCTATACGTATAGTTATAGAATTTATCTGATTCACGTCTATCTTTAAGTCCGACCGCACCTAAATTAAATTAGGCTAGCGTTCCAATTAGATAACAACTATTAAGCTAAGGGGAGAATCTAAACATATACTATCTAATAAAAGAGAAACAAATTATAAGGTACTTATCGTTTTGCTATATCCATCCAATGTTCGGTTATGCGAATACAGTACGACAAATTTCACAGCTCTCTTGTCCTGTCGATGCTCTCCGGTTCAGTTTCTTTATATACGTAATGCCACAGGTGTGCCACAGATTCAAATTCACTGCTCCGACGAATGCAGGTTATAAGCTATAGTACTCCAGTCCACGAATGAGTTGCGATGACGACGATTCTCTGCTGTGACGAAATGTATAGGTCACGTACTCCAAAAGTCCAACGAGTAAGTTGCGATGATGACGAAGTGTCTCCTTCCAAACGACAAATGACCTGGGCTGACGAAAATGACGACAAAGTTCTCTGCGACGATAAGGTCCACTGCTTCAAAACGAAATGTTCAATGTAGTCTGTAATGTGCTATCACAGGACAAATAGCACCCTCAAAGTCCAACGATGAATAGGTGGGTAAGGTCACCTTCGACGATCTCCAACGATGATAACGGTTAACAGTGGGTAAGGCTGTTCCCACAACAATCACCAACAATTCCAGTTCAGGAAAGTTAGTGTAAGAGAGCTTCACTCTCAAACAGACGATGAAACTTCGATAAAGTGACGAAATGTTACTGACCTTCAACAAGGTTAACTGCAGCGACCGTTAAAAGTAATACCGGATCTTCTGAGCAAGCGGCTGTGCCTAGACTCTCTTGATGACGAAAAAGGGTGAATAATGGTTAACTTGATATCAAACGAGACAGCGGGCAAACTGTCTTTCTCTGACCTTCTGTGACTACGACTGTTTCTGTTGTCCCATCTGTATGCAGGTCCGCTAACGGCTAACTAATGTCCAGGTTACCAACACCTACGTGATCAGCGACGATCTAGGCGTCAGGCAAACAAGGCGATGCAACGATAAATGAGTGCACTAGCTGTACGTCAAACTGCTTCACAGTTGTGTTGATTCGTTGTCTATGTTGATGAACAGGAGTCAGGCGTTGTGGTGTTGTATCACTGTTTCAGTATAACGACCCGTCGACCGTTAAACCAAAGTTTTTTCACTGAGACTAAGAGCGATGAAGAGCACTACTGTACCGATGATGACTGCAGTAACAATTCATAAAGCTGGTGTTCAGGCGTGATCACCACTGCACTAACGATGAACTTCAACGAAGACGTCTGGATCCGTTAACGTAGCAAACCCTTAGAGCGTACGGGTACGGGGTCGCCACTGTAATGTTGCTTCCCTTTTCTCTTGTTGTAATGTTAGTTCTTGATGTAGCTGATATATTACTAAGTTATTTCAGGATACTAGATGCGTGAGTTTCTTGTGAAGATGTATTTTAATCTCGCGAGTTCATAGAGAAGACATTACATAACACGAACAAAAACTTGAATGACTAAGCTGACTTCGAGATAAC
>JADKLZ010000166.1:26247403-26258843 GCA_021533235.1 Biomphalaria straminea
AATAGGAAGTAAACTATCTTTAACTCTGAAGAAACACTCGAAACATGTAAAACAAACAGACACATAACCCTGGAGCGTCGAGATAATCAGTTCAGCACGCTAACTGGTTGCAAACTAATAGCCTGATATATACAATATGTCACATAAGCGATTTTAAATAATCTTTCAGCATTACTCTGTAGAGATGTAGATCTACACAAACTAAACTTCTGATTTAACACTCTTAATATATATCTTATTAATTATTATTATTATTATTATTTATTTGGATGTAATTTAAATAAAATTTAGAGAAAATTAAAATAAAAAGCCCAGATAATCAATAGAATAAATGCAATATTACATTTAAAAACAGAAGATTAGTTTTAGTTTATTATAACATTTCAATGTAGATCTAGACATAAACATCCGGAAAAATCTATTATAGATATTTTAAACTATCGAAATATTTCTGAATGAACAGTAAAGGTTAAATCATATTTTCAAAAGCCTTTAGTTTTTTTTATCTAACCGTGACGGACAGACCAACCAACAGTTAAAACGCACAAAAATATGCTTTTTTCATTGTAATGGGGGCAATAAATCATTTTTTTTTAAATCTGATTTTTAAAAAAGTTTAAGAAATTAGTTTAGAATCATGTCATGGCCGGGCTTTACGCTAGTACACGAAAGTCGCTGCTAAAAGTTCATTTAAAAAAATTATATCAAAGAAAAAAGACAGATCTTATTTAGTGCCCCAGCGGTCAAAATATACATCTTCCGTACTTTGATCTCTCAACATTAGCCTTGTAAAGCCGATGTTAAAGACAACTGCCACACCTCTTTTATGAGTTGATTACTTAGATAGTTAATGCCCATAATTTTGAACAAAATGAACCTGAAAATCATTGGAATGTATAACATTATTAATTGTCTTAAATTAGGTTTCATTCATATTGCATAATAATTAGTTTTTTTCTCTTTAAATACTGCTTGCATAAAATATTTTTAAAAATTAGATTTTGAGCTTTTAGAGAAAAAAAAAGTAGCCGTTGCATCAGAACTTTGAATGATCTATATTATCGTGATGTCAGATTTTCATTTTCTCTTCTACTTTCTGAACACTAAACGGGACGGACGGACAGACAGACAGACAGACGGACAGACAGACAGACAGACAGACAGACATACAGACGGACAGACAAAACTAAAAGCGTCTTTTCCCCTTTCGGGAGCCGCTAAAAATCAAAACAAAACCCGAAAGGGATCCTAAGGAAGCAGCCTCTGAGTTTGTGTTTCTTATTCCCTCTACGCTTTCAACTCTCATCATTACTCCGGTGATGGAGAGCGTGTGGGTGAAATGTCTGAATAAAGTCAACGTGACCAGTGTACGGCGTTGGACTTGCAGAAACACTGCTGGACGTCAATAACGTATGTATAGATTTAGTTGCACTACGCTCAAGGGGTTTCCGGGTTTACAATTTTAAATATCACTAGTTGTCTATTAAATCATGTTTAAAAAATGAAGTTCATAAATTATTCACGCTTCCATTCTAAACAAAAATGTACAATTAGGGAAGACTATATTTAGAACACTGATTAGATTGCTGGCATGTTTTGAAAAAGCAAAATATTTAACATTTTCATATAAATATTTCTCAATATTATACATTTTATTTCCTTTTTTTAGGTTAGGCCTGTTCAATTAACTAATTGGTTAATTTTTCGAATATCAGGTGGCCGAGCCTTGCTCGGTTTAATAATTTCATAAGAAAGGTTATATACCCGAAGTCATTTTGGGATTTTTTTATAATTACGAAAATGAACGATCGGATAAAGACTACTAATCTGAAGAGTTTCTTATAAGTGTTCTGTTTGTTCTAAATGTAAATTGGTACGTTCAGACATTTAATTTTGGAATTAGTATATTCAATTATGGCTTTAGTACGAAACATCGAGTGACGCAAATTTCTACGTTATTGGGTAAAACTGCAAAGACTTTCTTCCAAGCCAATAATAGTAGGCCTACGATTGTTTTACGCTGTCTAGACTGTAGGAGGACATGTCGCCATGTACAATTACATATAGAACAAACAGAACACTAAAGAAACTCTTCAGATTATTTTACGGGGTATGTGCCCTGCTCAGCCAGACTGTCAGACTATAAGAAGTTCATACCGGCTTTTGCCATCCATCTATCCCAGTGGTGCTACTGGTGCTACAGCCCATGGAAGGATATGGCCTGCTTTTACACATCCCTCCATTCAGATATCTCATAGGCCTTTCGTCACCACACCCTAACCCCAAGTTTTTTACTGAGGTTTATAGTTAAATCAAAAGTGGCTGCAGCGTACGCAAACTCGTTGACCGCTAGCTAGATATCTTGTTCAGTGTGAGAAAGTAAGGCGTAGAGCAACTGTGTAATCACCATTTCCTTTGTTTTGGTACGGGACATTAGACACTGAAGCATGAACACATGGTCATAATTTTACCAGCAAAATAATTATTTAATTATAATAAGGCTTGACATCAAATCCGAAGATTAGTGAGGAAATCTACACCGTTCTACGCAATTAAAGTGTAAACAATTTATTAAGCACTTAAACGCAATAATTAATCATACATCGGTACATTTAATTTCATTACTTTCCTTCCATAGTTCTATAATAAATCAATCTTCAATAAGATGGTGCGCAAATGTTTAATTAAGTCCATTGATACTTTAAAACTCGTTCTTGTTTGCATTGTAGTAAGGTAAGCCTAGTGACGTAAGCATTGTTTTTCCCGTTTACGTCATGGAAAACTTTCATTCATAAATTCTCCATGTCATTCATAAAACCTTCAAACCAAAATAAATTTTTCGATAATGAGACATTTTTCAAACTGATATAACGGTCAAACTCGAGTTTTCCCGATGTGGCCAATGAGTTGAGAATTTTTTTCTCACTAACATTTAGATACGTTGAAATTTTAAGGAAAATCGTTATAGCCGTTTTCGAAATAGAAGAAATATATATATATATACAAGAATTGCTCGCTTAAGAGTATAGGATTAGAAATATTTTTCAAATTGTTTTTATGTTTAACGCTATTTCTTGTTTTCGTTTTTTCAATGCGCTATGATTCCATCACTTGTTTGGATTAGTTAGGAAAATGGTGGGGCCCGGGGGGGGGGGGAGAAAGAAAGTGATATTTGGGTGGATTTTACCACAATCGTTTTTTTTAAAGCATTTATATAAACAAAACTAGATTACAAAAAGAGTTTGAGTTATCACACAAACTCAGAGGCGGCCTACTACTGGGTTATAGTGCACTTGTGCTGTTCGCATCAGATTCTTATCTTACATGATAATAAATAAATCTGCACCCCTAAGTTATTAGAAGATTAACTATTTCATGAGTGGATTATACAAATAAATTTAAATCTAGATCTATGTCTGGCATCTATTGATTGTAATTTAGCTTTGTTGTCAAGTGCATAATGAGGATATGTGAAAACTACGCGGTATAAAAGTAACTCGTTTTTTTTAAAGTTACAATTGAATCGAAGTTCGCATTAAAATTATTTAAAAAAACAACAACATTTGAATCAGTATTCTATTCCATGAGTTAGTTAATAAATAGAAAATCTATTTTATATTGATCCATTGATACTTTTTCAAATGTGACCTTAGATGCAAATTTTATGTACCAATGCCCGAATCTATGAATCAAGCTTTATTTATTAATGAAGAAGCCTGTGACCTTTTTAAGGATACACACTTCCCCTGAAGTTTTTCATTTAAAAAAGGTGTAATTTTTTGAAAAATCTGCTTGCATTTATAATATTAAAAATAAGATGGTTCCTTTTCGGAAATAAAAAAAGTAGCAGTTGCATCAGAACTTTGAATGATCTAAAAATAATGATGTTCAATTTTGATTTTCTCTTTTAGTTTCTGAAATCTAAACGGGACAGACGGACAGACAGGGCACAAAAAAAAACAATAGAGTCTTTTCTCCTTTCTGATGCCGCTAAAAATGGGAAGCCACCTGAATTTGAACTTTTGACTCAGTCTCTTTAAGCCAACATTCTAACAACTCTTTATTGAGGTGTGTATGAAAATAGAAAATAATTATCTATCGTTTGTTTCAAACTTACTTTCAAGGAGACTTAATTCAGATTATACCACAACTACAAGCAAGTACAATTTGTTTCCCTTGTTTTGAGATACTAAACTAAATAATTAATTACCATTAGTTTATTTTTATTTTTTTTATAGATTATTGTGTTGTCAGGTAAAAGAAATAGTTGTGCAAAATTTTAGCTTGCTCAAAGATTTGGTGTCGGAATAATAAAATGGGGAAAAATTTAACCAGAGTGACACAGAGTGAGTTGATATAGGCTTTGTAAAAAGTCAGGTCTGACGAGAATACGAACCAGTACCAAGCGAAAGAAAAACACAATATCATAATAGTTTTCCCTGAGACATTCTGAGTTCCGCCAGTTAGAAGTTAAAGGCCACATTACTTAGCCAGTCCTGCCACACCTAGCAATACCCGTCTCTACCAACAGTCTTACAGAGCTGGCGTAAATAACCTCCAGGCATACACTACAAACAATGGCTCCATTTTAACTGTACATATCTCAATCGCGCAACTGAACAAGAAAAATTCCAATGAGTAGATAGCAATTAACCTATTTGCTATAGTTGTAATATGTATTGAACAAAGACTATTTCTCAACAAAGACTCATGCACTCAATACAACTAGGCCAGTGTTCTGACCATGCTGCTCTTTTGTTAGATTTATATGTGCTTTCCAATATTTCCCCGTGTAGCAATCGAAGCCTGCATCACTTCTCTGTTATCTAAATCAGTGGTTCCCAAACTTTTTTCCTTAACGGAACAATTTGCACATTCTGAGCGGAAAACTTTGCTTATTTTTTTTAGAGAGATTAATTATAGTAGTGGCCTACTAATTAATTATTCCAGTAGTTCATGGAATACTGGGGGTCCTCGGAACACAGTTTGGGAATACTGATTTAAATTTTAAGTAACCGAATGACAAGAAAAAAAAGACAAGAAAGCTAATATCTCTCAATACTGTAAGATTTAATTTATCATTTTCAATACGAAAGAAAACAAATTAATAAATATCCATGATCACCTGCTAGGTATAGTAAAAACAGCTAAAATATATTGCTAGGACTTCAGGGCTCGCAAAGATCTTCCTTCAGGGAACAGAAGAAATAGAGGCAGACAGAGAAAGAGTGATGTGACTACAACATTAAGGAATGGACGGGCCTGCCTTTGAAAAAGGTTATATCTAAGGCAACAGACAGAGAGGAGTGGAGAACGACGGTCGACAAATCTTTTATGCTGCCCCATCGGTCCATCAGACTAAGGGATATGTAAAGTTAAAAGGTCATTGGTAAATGTTTTGAATGGTTAAAGATTTGTTAGGAACAATGAATAATTGTGCAAAGGTTCACCTTGATCCGAGAATGGGAAGTTTGAAAAATAACGTGCTCAAAGTTTGTACCAGACAGACGGACAGACAGACGGACAGACAGACGGACAGACAGACGGAGTGAGCTAATATAAGCCTTGTGACCTTCTTACTTGTTAAAAATGCATTGTCTAACGAATCCATCAAACAGGTATCCCTTTCCGACCTTGCAATCTATGGGACGGATAATTTAAAAGTCTTATGTTTCTTTGGCCTACGCTTGCCGAAGGTGTCATGTGAACAGGACAACGACCAACCGCGTTTACTTCCCAAACTAGTGTCCAATACCCATTAGAGTTGGGCGGACTCTGGCGTCCTAAAAATCATCAGAATTTTAATACCCCAGCTTTAACTCAGATTTGGCTTGCAGTTCGGAAATTAAACTCTTTGACAATTCAGACACCAGGCAGTCTCTTTTTTTTTAAATAAGAAAACGATTGATTCGGTTTAAATTATATTGTCATGGAATCCCCATATTAATGAAACTATAAAAAAGTCAAACAAAGCATTAGGGTTTATTAAAATAAATTTCTATTAATCAAATAAGCAAATAAAACCAAAATGCCAATAATAGGCAAATAATATAATATGCATCCTCTGTTTGGGACCCCTCAACTCAAGAAAAGCTTAAGAAACTAGAACAGACACAACATAGAGCAGTGAGATTCATAACAAACAAATATTCAAATTTGACTAAAGTAACATGTTTAGTAAAATCACTAAATTTAGAAAGCCTTCAGGATAGAAGACTCAAAAGTAAAGTAGCAATTATACACAAAACACTTCAAATACAAATACAAATTAATAACAAGATTACAAAGAGAGTTTGTGTGATACACAAACTCAGAGGCGGCCCCCGTCGGAGTCGGATCCCTGTCAGATCCGCCTATTCGCAAGATGTTTCGGATGTTCCTTCTAAGTCCCTGGCTCAATTCCTGTATGCTCCCATCCTTAAACTATCGCAATATTTCTGAAAGAACAGTAAAGGTTAAATCATATTTTCAAAAGACTTTATTGTTTTTTTCTAACCGTGACGGACAGACCAACCAACAGACAAAACGCACAAAAATATGTTAGTTTCATTTTAATGGGGGCATTATACAATTTTATTTTTAAAAATCTGATTTTTTTTAAAATTTAAGAAATTAGTTTAGAATCATGTCATTTCCGGTCTTTACGCTAGTACACGAAAGCTGCTGCTAAAAGTTCATTTTAAAAAATGTGCGTGACATCCAGATGTCTTCAGCATTTCTTATAGTAACATTTCCTCCCTTACATTTACGTAATTGTTTTAGAATTGGTGTTTTGTTATTAAAAAATCGCTTGCATAATTATTTTTATAAATTAAATGGTTTGCGTTTAGAAAACTAAAAGTAGCCATTGCACCTAAACTTTTCAAGCCGCATTTAATGGTGAAAAAATATTTTTCGTATCTCTTCTAGTTTTGGCGCTCTGAGTCTGACAGACGGACAGACAGACATAAATTCATTTTAAAAAATGTGCGTGATATCTACATGCCAAGAGCATTTCATAGAGTAACATTTCCTCCCTTAGATTTACGTAATTGCTTCACAATTGGTGTTTTATTATTAAAAAATCGATTACATAATAATTTTTATAAATTAAACGGTTTGCTTTTAGAAAACTAAAAGTAGCCGTTGCACCTAAACTTTTCAAGCCGCATTTAATGGTGAAAAAATATTTTTCGTATCTCTTCTAGTTTCGGCGCCCTGAGTGTGACAGACGGACAGACGGACAGACGGACATTTTGCACAAACCTAATAGCGGCTTTTTCCCCTTACGGGGGCCGCTAAAAATACCCAGAAAGACACAAAGATAAAGTCACATTCCTCGTCCTATATGCTAGGACAAATCTGTACAAATGCTCTTTCTTCCCTAGTGCCATTAGAACATGTAATGGCAGAATTTAAGTCACTGGTTGATATGCATGACTGAATGCATGACGCGTAGGATGTAATTATCTTCTTTTTTTGAAGTAGCGTCTGTATTGTATAAGATAAGATAGAATAGATATAAACGTTCAAAACAGTGTTGCAATGTGTGTGATCATAGTGATTTTGGAGATAGTGAACGGTCCTCATCAAAATCAAAGAATCAGTCCAATGGAGCACAAACCTTTGCATGGTGGGTAGAAGTTTCGAGGAACAAAGCATGAACAAAGCATGTGCCGATATGACCCACGGGCCGTAGTTACTTAGTCATTAACCAATAGTAAACTAAACAATCTATTTTACTTTTCAATGTGACAACTTTAAATTCCTTTTTTTTCCGCTTTTGAAATGAACTCAAAAGTGTATTATTTACCTTTAGTCTATTCGACTATATGATCTCTCGATCGTCTCCCTATTCCTGTCTTTTTTCCAGCCTCTTTTCCATGTCAGACCTCACCCATTGCCTGATCTGTTTTCTCATTTTCTGCTTTGCCTCTGCTTTTTTTGCCTGGTACTGTTCCCTGTAGAAATGACACGTAGTTTCGAGCGCGTTTTAGCCGCACAGTCTTAGCTTTCGCTTTTAGATAATGATCAGAAGGCCTTCGTTGGGTCCAATCGCCTTTAAAATACTGTTTCGTTTTTTTCCTCGCTTGTGGTGCAGCATCCTTCTATAACATCCTATGGAGACGCGATATTTGAGTGGTAAAGCGATTGGCTTCCGAACCGGTTCGAATTCTGATGAAGCCTGAGATTTTTAATTTCGGTATGATGGTATCCTAAGGGTGCTTTTGAATCCACCCAGCTCTAATGGGATGCTTGACATTAATTGTGGACAAGTAAAGGCGGTTGGTCGTTGTGCTGGCCACATGACACCCTCGTTAACCGTGGGCCACAGAAACAGTTGACCTTTACATCATCTGCCCTATAGACCACGTGGTCTGGAAGAGAACTTTCCTTTTTTTCTTTGATTTACATCTTAATATCTTACGTTGTAACCATAAAACACTATTATAATTATTACTATTGATCATTCTATTAGGTAAAAATATAATAATGCATGTTAAATCTAAGACTCAAAAACAAAGATTTACTGCTGCAGGGGTGAACGACTGTATTGAAAATACAGAGTAGGGTATACGCCGTCATTGCCAAGACTACAACAACTTTATTGAAAAAGCCACTGAAATTTTTTATTGCGTCTTGGCTACCCTCATGCTATTTTAGACAAATCCTTATCGCGAGTGGAAAATCTATAAAGAGAACAAGATTTTCAAGAAAAAAAAAATCTGGCAATGTTGAGAAGACCAACTTGATACTAACCTACCACCCTCCTCACGTGAACAAAATAAATATGTTCCTGAAAAACCTGAACATTTTCCAAGTCAATGAACATAGGTCTACGTACTGGTAAATATGCATGACTGAATGCACGACGCGTAGGACGTGATCATCTTCTTTTTTGAAGTAACGTCTGTATTGTATAAGATAAGAAATCACAACTTGTGGTATTCAGGCGAGACCAAAACCTACAAGACATTTTAGTGCACACTTTAACTCCACAACATTTCAAGTGAACCTGGCACTTGGCCTTGTAAGCGACGTAACTGTCAGACCTGCAAACACACGCTCGCCACCCAACCATCACCGGTCCTAAAATGACCATCAAGATCAGAGGCAAGTTTAACTGTAATAGTAGAGGAGGGAGTCATGAATGCTATAATATGATCAAGGTGTAAAATGATCTATATTGGAAATACAGACATGAATTAAAAAAACACGACTCCAAAAACATCTTAAAGACACTCGAAATTTTACTTGGCCGTTTCTATTCATTTTAATAACTCCTATCATAGGTAATTTCCTCGTCACAGCTATACAACAATGCAATGACAAAAAAAAAACTGTCTGCAGATTGAAAAAAAGAAACAAACTTATTTACATGTTAGGTCCCCTCCAACCTCACGGGATCAACAACTAACATATTTTTAATAAGCAATGGGCACTAACACTCTCCCCTTTTCTCATTCATCTTTGTCTGATGTCCCAGCCCCCTTCCTAGGTACCGCTCTTATACACCAGCGTAGCTCATTTCTCTACTGCCTCGATAGGGAACAACATCGGACTGATAAGTTCACTATTTTGTGTTGTCATTTTTTTGTTTCTTTTGTAGCTGATGAAGGCCTCATGGCCCAAAGATCCTTTGTGTTACTTGGTCCGGCAGGGTTACCATTACATGAATGTTTATCGTATTTTCTATATAGTTAAATACATTTCTAATCAACCTCTCATTACCTGATGTTAATAGGGGCAAAAAACTCTACCTCATATTAGGTTATTATCATCACAAAAAAAAATTCTTAATAACTACTATTCTGATAGAAAATTGTAGTTAGTACAATATTAGTAGGAACATAAACTTAAGCTCTATGTCAGGACTGAGTTCTGGTCAGCCTGAGTCTCCTGTTAACTGAAGAGGACAAAGGGGGGGGGGATTCAGGTTGTTGACTTTAAAACTGTTTTTGTTTTGGATTGTTTATTTTTTGTGAGATGCCTTTTGAATGGAAGGTAACACAGAATAAACCAGATTGGTTTTATTCCTAGTCCATGATAGTTGGACTTTAGTTATTTTATAGTTGAAGACTCGTTAAGTTATTTTTAAGTGTAGTTATTATGCAGTCTACGAGATACTGAGCTATGATATTTTAATGCATTTTGCATATTTCATTTGGCAGGACTGAGCCTGTATTATTTTACTATATATATAATCAACTTATGTGTTCGTGAATTGGCATTCCAAATCCTTATTTTATCTTCATATGTGTCGTTATGCTATTGCCTAGAGTACATTTAGAAATCAGCACAGAAGCACCCATAAGTATAGAGAAGAAAAGAGCCTTGACACTCTAGAGATTAGCCCTAAATCCTTTACTCACCACCTAGTTACTTCAACCCAAAATCTCCGATGCTATAGAAGCCAAAGAACTAGCTGTAAAACAAAATAACTCTGTAACAATTGACGCTATCAATTGGGGGGAAAAATCAATAAGAACCCTTGACCCAAACTAATCATAAGACGAGGCCTTGACAAGTCGGTGCATAAAGTTCAAGGTGGTACGCCCAGTTCAAGGTGGTTCTCCAGGTTTAGGAAACGCATCCACGAGGGGTCTTTGCCCCTTGTATGTCGAATCAAACGACTCGATAGCGCAGTGCTCCAGACCGCTGGAATCTGTGACCTGGTCCTAGAAAATGTTTGGAAGCAAAAAATGAATGCGAATTGAAAGAAGTTTTTTCCGAGTGGGTCATTGTACTGGCAAGACTGTGCGGTCTCTTTATAAAGCCTTCGTCAACTTTGGGATTATGAAATAAACGTTAATCTTATTTTGTTTTCTTGAGAATGAAAAAAAGGTATTAAAGATCGACCTGTTATTGATTACTTGCCCTTAGTTAATGGAGCCGGATGTTTTCTGGACAGTATAAAGTTGATCAGTGATTACACTCTCCTCTGTCACCCCACATACTTTCATATTGAACTATCTATTACATATTTCTTTTCTAGTTTCTAATCACTTAATTACTTTTAATATATTCTTTTTTTTTAAAGCCTCTTTATCTTATAATCTTTTCTACAACTGTAGTTCTTATTCCGTTAACTCTTTCATTGAATTTAGTAGGCCTTTTTGTTCAGATTTCGTTTGTATTACAAAAACACGAGAGAGTCAGAGAGAGAGAGAGAGAGAGAGAGAGAGACACACACAGAGAGAGAGAGACAAATAGAGACAGAGAAAAAGAGAGAGAGACAGACACAGAGACAGAGAGAGAAAGAGACAGAGAGAGAAAGACAGAGAGAGGCAAAGACAGAGAGAGAAAGACAGAGATAGGCAAAGACAGAGAGAGGCAAAGACAGAGAGAGAAAGACAGAGAGAGAAAGACAGAGAGAGAAAGACAGAGAGAGAAAGACAGAGAGAGAAAGACAGAGAGAGAAAGACAGAGAGAGAAAGACAGAGAGAGAAAGACATAGAGA
>JADKLZ010000166.1:26272602-26304442 GCA_021533235.1 Biomphalaria straminea
GTACATATCAATGTGATTAGTAGTGGATCTCTCAATGCTTACAGTACCTCAGTAACAGGAAATAGAAGAAGAGGCAGATAGAGAAAGCGGTGGGAAGACAACATAAAAGAATGGACGGGCCTACCATTGAAAGAGGTTCTGAACAGGGCAAAGGATAGAGAGAAATGGAGAAAGACGGTCCGCAAGTCTTGCTTGGTGCCCCAACGGTCCACAAGACTTAGGGATAGGTAACAGGTAACATGTAACTCTCAATGCATCTTATATTGCTCTTAAAGTGTGTCAACGCTGTGTCTCGCGGTATGTCTCTCAGCGTGTCTAAGTGTGTCTCCAATATTGTCTCCGAGTGTCTATTACTGTGTTCCGCACAGTTTGTGTTACATTATATATGACAGTGTGTCTTGGATTGCGTCTCGGTGTGTTTCACAAAATGACTCAGCCTTTCTGTCACCCACTTATGATAGTGTGTCTCATTGTGTCTTGAAGTGTATCTTGCATTTCATGCCACACTGTGCCTTAAAATGTCTATCACATTGTGTTTCTAAGAGTGCCGAAACAGTCTCCGAAATGAAAATCAGGGCTGGAAGTTTAAGTCCTCCCGTAGAGCCCTGGCGATCCTAAACAGTCTCCGAAAGGATTTGTAACATAAGTCTCTTGACAACAGAAAGAGAGAGACCCCTACTGTTTAACTACTAGACTTTGTAACCTCTAGAAGTGAGACATTCACTTCCGGTAAAAATGTTTCAGTAAACAGGTTATCAAAAGAACAATTCTAAGTGAAACAGTGACTGCAAAGTATTTTCCACTTATTTAATTAATATTGTATTTTGTTAAATGCCCAACGAAATCCAAAATTATAAAAGCTCTTAGACGTCTAGTCAATTAATTAATTTTGTTTTTTACACAAGAAAGCAACGTATTAGCTTTCACTCTAAAAAATCACAAACAATATAGCTTGCTTCCTTAAAAAAAGTAATTAATCTCACTTACAACCAGTGGCGTCACTAGGCAGTTGCGGGGGGTGCGGTCCGCACCGGGTGACACCCGATAGGGGGTGACACCCACGTGTAAAAAGGCACTTTAAACAAAATAAAAAAAAATATCAACTTTAAAATGTGACAGACGCAAAATCATAAAGCTTAGAAATTGTTGAATAAATTATTCTAAATGGGAAAACATCAATAGCAAGATTTTCTTCTCTGATAAATAGTGGACATGTCCACAACGAGAAACTCGAGAGAAGACTGAAGAACATTTATCAGGCTTTCAAATTAGGAACATTTTGGGAGCAGGAATTTAGCTTCAAAAAAATTGACAAGTATGTCATTGCTATGATTGACGTATAGATGGGAAAACAGAGGAACATCTTGTATTATAGATTACTATCGCATTGTTTCTAGCAAAGAAAAAGTTGGTATATGGTGGCGAACTGAAGAAGACTTTTCATTGAATAATAAACATTTTTTTTCTTGGGATTGTTGAAATGTTATCCAAATATGAGCCAATGCTGAAATAATAACTTATACGATCGGAAGTCAGCGATGGAAAAAAAAAGTTACTTTCCAAGCTTGTACCAAAAATATATATAAATGTTTTAGCAAACCACTTAAGGGATATACTTATCAGAGATGAGAGACATAAAAGCTGCAAGGTACTCTGGTATCTTTTATTACAGCACACCTAACATAGATCTCTGAAGTTGTAAGATATATTAACAGTAGCAATGTGCATCAATCTCTTTTATATTGGGCCTGACGGCAAGATATGTGAACAGAAATACTAATAGTAGAATACTAGAATGCAGCAAAGTTTTGAAAGACGACAACGAATCTCTACCAGCCTTTGAATAAATCCTATAACTGTTTTAGCCAAATGCATGTTTACAAGGCGTCATGTGAAAAGAATCTTTGCAAAACTAAATTGACCTAACAACCTTTTCTGAATAAGACATTAACTAAGAACGTTCTCTCATTAAAACATCAACTAACAACGTTCTCTCATTAAAACATCAACTAACAACATTCTCTCATTAAAACATTAACTAATAACGTTCTCTCATTAAAACATCAACTTACAACGTTCTCTCATTAAAACATCAACTAACAACCTTCTCTAATTAAAACATTAAGTAATCACGTTCTCTCATTAAAACATCAATTAACAACGTTCTCTGATAAAGACATTAACTAACAACGTTCTGTCATTACAACATCCACTAACAACGTTCTCTCATTAAGACATCAACTAATAACATTCTGTCATTACAACATCAACTAACAACGTTCTATCTTTAAAACATCAACTAATAACGTTCTCTCATTAAAACATCAACTAACAACCTTCTCTTATTAAAACTTTAACTAACAACGTTCCCTCATTAAAACATCAACTAACAACGTTCTCTCATTAAAACATCAACTAACAACGTTCTCTCATTAAAACATCAATTAACAACGTTCTCTCATTAAAACATCAACTAACAACGTTCTCTCATTAAAACATCAACTAACAACGTTCTCTCATTCAAACATTAATTAACAACTATTTTTTTTTAAATTAAATCAAGCAATTCTGTCCATTGAAAACGAAGTCGCAAGATATATTCAGTTTAAAGTTTTTTTTATAAGTTTTCTAATTTGAAATCCTGAAAAGGAAATTTAAATATTTATTTTCTAAAGTTATTGTAAACTTTTATATGTTAAAAATTTTTTAAAAAAATTTTTGTACCTATCAATATACTTTTCATTAAGTTGCATTTTTCATTAGTTGTCCTCATGAAACTACCACTATATGTGATTATAATGTTCAAAAGTTTCTATTAAGAGCTGTTTCATGTTTACTTAGGAAAGCATGCTCAGTTGGTTTTTAATTTATTTCTATTTAAAAAATCGTGGATGTTAATGTATGTAATGATTAGCGATAATATGTAAGAGAAAAAAACATAATCGATACTCATTTAAATTTTTTTGTAGCAGCAATCAACGAACTGTATTATTGCGCAAAAAACAACAACTGAACAACGATAGTAATTTATTTGAAGAATAAGTGGAACGCTGGGGGGGTGACATCCTGATTTTACCGCACCGGGTGACACCCACCCTAGTGACGCCTCTGCTTACAACCAATATAATTATATTTTAAAGTTCTCACACTTAATTATGGTAATTATCAGTCCCACCCACGGCCAGAATCCCAAACGTGACAATTGTAGGTCTTCAGCCCTCTCAAATTTCCGACGTGATTATCTTGATTCCCTGCTAACTAAATGTAAAGAACTCCACCTGATTGGTCCTATCTCTGTCCCTACAATAAACCGGAAATCGTTCTTGATACGTGCGTTTCTTCACTTCACCTTGTCCATAGATTCAATAAAATTTAATTAAATTTATGGTGCGACGCTCATGACCTTGCCAGGAAAGTAGGTAATCTAGGAAAAAGTATTTTTTTTTTAAACGCTTCGTGCTTTACTTATTAATGAACAATGATGTTTTGATGTCAGCAGAGATTTTAAATCGGAAATAATACAGTCATTGGTATCAAAAATCATTGTGGAATAAATGTGCTAATCAAACCATAAAAATAATTAAAAACATAGAAATCTGAGACTAAAAGTGAACGTAGAAATGTTACTATATTTTCTTTCCCCGTTAAGTGTAACATTAGTTAGAAGTGATACATGCTTAAGAAAAAAAGTATTTAAAAAAAGTGGCTACATAAAAGAAAAAGGCTGCTCTGAAAAGAAGACTACATACAAGACAAAGCCTATACAAACAAAGAAGTTTACTAAAGAGGAATGCAACTGTCACCGTTGTGTTTGAAGAGAGGACTATGTTGTGTTGTCCCCACAATCATCTTGTAGAAATTGTTCAATCTATACTAGAACAAAATGGATTGACATAATGCTTGATATAATTTTCTTGAGTTTAATACATTGAAACTCTAACATAAAGTGAAGCTACAATGTAGATACAATTTATCTGCAACAGCAATAATAGTTATTCTGATCCAAGAACAATAAAAGGCGTTAAATAGCTAGCAACCAGCTTTCTCTCAAACTCTCTACTCTCCTTCAACATCTTTGTACCTAGACAATTTTAGAACCTCTCTTGTCATCTCGCATTCTCTACCAAACTGTGGCGATGTTAGGGGAGTGGGGGCTCAAATCTGAAAATCTCCAGGCCCACACAAGAGAGGGGGGGGCTAAATGAGCAGGGGCATAGCTAGGAATTTTCTATCGTTTGTTGGGCCCAGGGGGTTTGACCTCTTTGAGGGTCCCCTGCATGTAGCGTAACATTTAGTTTCATTGTAAAAAACACTCTTTTGGGGGACCCCCTCAACTCAGGGACCGGGGGAGGGGGATTTTCAAATTCTCCCCCCTCCTCCCCTACCCTAGCGACGCCATTGTAAATGAGTGCACACTAAATATTAAACCATTTTATCTTGCTTTTCATGTTCTTATATAAATCAGTGACCATGTTGCATGTTTTCAACACATTAGACTCATATAAGTATTAAGTACATTATCTCATGTCATAATGTCAAATGCTGAAAAACATGACCCCATGAAGTGGCGTAGCTAGGAATTCGCCATCATTTGGGGGCCCGAGAGGGGTTTGACATCTTTAGGGGGTTTCTTCATTTTGACATCCTAACATGAGATTATAGGGTAATATTTGATATTTAATTTAAAATTTAGGGAGCCCCCCTCATGCGCGGCCCTGGGGATTTTCAAATTCTCCACCCCCATTCCCCACTATAACTACGCCACTGCTCTCAAAGAGACCAAGTCTCTGGGCCCCCAAATGCTTTGCTACGTCATGGCTACCAACCCTTACCTTGAATAATACGTATGTAGATGTAAATCATTTTTTTTCCCGGAAGAATCTGTCTGTCATTTTTTTCCCGGAAGAATCTGTCTGTCATTTTTTTCCCGGAAGAATCTGTCTGTCATTTTTTTCCCGGAAGAATCTGTTTGTCATTTTTTTCCCGGAAGAATCTGTCTGTCATTTTTTTCCCGGAAGAATCTGTCATTTTTTTCCCGGAAGAATCTGTCTGTCATTTTTTTCCCGGAAGAATCTGTCTGTCATTTTTCTCGCGCTCTCTTCCCCTCATTTATTTTGTGACCTAATATTACGTACAGTTGACCTTCAACTGGTCAGTCGATTGTGCTCTCTCAAGCCTGAGAATATAAAAACTAGTGACCACCCGCTCTCTCTTAGTTTGCCTAGTCGACTGTAGAGCGCTATATTAAAAGAAGAACGCTACATATAACAAAAAAGATTCGCCAAAGTAAGATCATTGAACGGGCATTAAAATGTTATTTGCTCTAAAAAGAAGGCAACCCCCCCCCCAAAAAAAAAAAATGTGCTCAAAATATCGAAATTTTGTCTTTGGCTTGAAAAAATATTTATTTACAGTATTTTACAGTCATTTAAGTCACTGGTAAATATGCATGACTGAATGCATAACGCGTAGGACGTAATTATTTTCTTTTTTGAAGTAACGTCTGTATTATATAAGATAAGATACGATAAGATAGATAGCTTGTTTAGTTTATTGGGAATTGCGCACTTTTAGGTACCGACAGTGAACGCACATTTTATGACGACACAGACTGTAGGGTTAAAGATTAAGATTGACGTATAGGAAATCAGTTACCGCTGGACTCTGAAGGGGAATAGACCTGACTAGACTGTGGCCCAGTCTGTAAATAAAGTTAGTATTTAAAGTTCATCTCGAAGTCAATGTGCTTAAGTTTTCGTTCCTGTTAGTATTTGTTCTTGTGATGGTGGCTGTCGAGTTCGCAATCAGAATTCATACTTCAAGACACGCACGCATCTAGTATCTTTAATCAACTTAGAAATACATCAGATACAACTGATTCAACCATACAGCAACCGTTACAACAGCAATAACAAAATGTTAGACATGGCCTTCAATAGTGTCACCCAGAACAGTAATCAGACTCAGACAGTTCAGATCTACAACAGTACTTCCTGTAGAACAGGGGTTATCAATCTGTGGGTCAGCACTACCCATGTCGAAGGACGATTTGCCAGGGGTCGCCAATGACCATAGAAAAAAAGGATTATTTTGGTCTATTCTTCTATTGCTCTGTGTGTGTGTGCGGGGTGGGGGGGTCTCGGAAGAGTAGGGGATTGTAAAAAGGAGTCGCCAAGCTTAAGAAGTTGAGAATCGTTGCTGTAGAATCAACATGTCTTCTTCTACTCGTGCTAAACGGTGCTTCGATGTGTGCAATTACTGTCATCACAGGAGTTAAAATAATATATTACAAAAATAAACGAAGCAAAAAAAAAAATCAGTTTATTGAGCGATTAAGGGCAGGGGAAACACTCAAAAATGATGGTTTTGGAAAAAAAAATCGATTTTTAGTTTTTACATGTTTCAAATAGTTCAACATGTTTTGCACGCATTTTACTTAATAATATCTTTGAAAAATATTATTTATTATGTAAAAAATGTATTTAATAATGGTCACCTTGTCATAATAAGAGCTGAAAATGACCGAAATACTCATTTTATTTACTTGATTTTCATAAACAATGATTAAAGGGACCCTGCCATGTTTGGCCTCATTGAAAAGCTCGTCCTATTTTCTCTAAGGTCAGACTATAAAAAGACATCCAATGAAAAATAATTATTTAAGTTTGAACATTCTTCCCTCCTATATAAATGCGTTTCTTGGCTATAAAAAGAACTCTAAGACCTACATATATCTTCTGTTTACAGACAAGAATAATACGATTGGTTCACCCCCTGAGAAAAAAAAACCAAGTTAAGCAAATATATAGATTTACTATACCTTATAACATTCTCATGATAAACTTTTAGATCTAGACTTAAAAGACGATACTCAAAATGTCACTTTACATTTAATGTATTTAACTCCTTAATGAATAGAGTCTAGATGCGGAAATACCCAAAAATGGTATTTTCAAGTGTTCAAATTAAAAATCTTCTTTATTAAGAGCTTATATGTAACATACGAAAGCACCAAGATTGGTTTGACGAAAACAATGTGCAAATTGAACAGATGCTAACACACAAGCAACATTGCTTTAAGGCCTTCCTGTGTAATCCAGATTGCCCGGAAATCAAAGAACGCTACACTATTGCCAAAAGAGAGGTCCAGCGAAACCTGAGACACATGAAGGAGTCATGGTACAACAAAAAAGCAGAAGAAATACAATCTTATGCAAAAATGTTTTTCAATTCAATAAAAGCTGTTTAT
The DNA here is from genome assembly GCA_021533235.1 of Biomphalaria straminea. Lineage (NCBI taxonomy): Eukaryota > Metazoa > Mollusca > Gastropoda > Planorbidae > Biomphalaria > Biomphalaria straminea. Next base: position 26,279,852 of record JADKLZ010000166.1, read on the forward strand.
GGCCCTAAGCAAACTGGCTCATCCCCCATACACAGTGCTGATGGAAACAAACTCTTAACAGACAAGGAGGACATACTTTTTCGCTGGGCTGAACACTTCAGCACAGTCCTTAACTGTCCGTCAAGCATTAGTGCCGAAGCAATCGCACGCCTGAAACAAATCACAAAAAAAATTCACTCGCTAAATGAAGTAACGGCAGCAATATCAAATCTCTCAATGGGTAAGGCACCGGGGCCAGACTCCATCCCTGCTGAAATTTACTCACTTGGCAGCTCAGAGCTTACTGCTAAACTAACAGAAATCTACCAGATAATGTGGGAACAAAAGACTCTACCACAAGAGTTCAAAGACGCCTCTATTATTCTCCTCTACAAGAGAAAAGGTAATAGGCAGTCTTGCGATAACCACCGTGGCATATCCCTCCTATGCATTGCTGGCAAGATTCTGGCTAGGGTGCTTCTAAACAGATTACAACACCACCTAGAAACTGGCCTACTACCGGAAGTCAATGCGGCTTCAGGCAGGGAAGAGGCACGGTTGACATGATCTTTGCAGTCCGCCAACTCCAAGAGAAATGTAGAGAACAAAACTCAAATCTCTATACTGCTTTCATAGACCTGACTAAAGCTTTTGACAATGTCAGTCGTGAAGGCCTTTGGCAAATCATGTCCAAATTCGGCTGCCCTGACCAATTCATAACAATGGTGCGCCGATTCCGTGATAACATGCAAGCAATATTTCAATACAATGGAGACTACTCCAGTCCTTTTCCTATCTCAAATGGCGTGAAGCAGGGCTGTGTGCTGGCTCCAACACTTTTCAGCTTAATGTTCACCGCCATGCTGAAAGATGCCTTTTGCAGAGAAAGCTTTGGAGTTGACATACGGTATCGCACCGATGCAAGCTTATTTAATGCTCAGAGACACAAGGACCAAGGTAAACTTCGACTGTATCAGAGACCTGTATTTGCAGATGACCTAAACGCTGCAAACGAAGAAGACCTTCAAAAGTGCCTGTCCCTCTTCGCAAATGCCTGCACAAATTTTGGACATACGGTATCGCACCGATATATATATATGTAACATGACAGTTACCTACTTTTTTTGTATCAGAAATACATTGGCGCTGCCTTTAGTGGTGGAAGGGGGATGTCTTCTAAAATTACTACAGCCTCGCCCTGATCTAAATAATATTTATGCCAATATACACAAATATTGGTCAGTGTTGATTTTATATAGAACATACATGACCAAAACCCTGCCTTATACAATCGAAATTTAGAGAATCAGAATGAGGTCAACTGATTCTCTCTGATTAGTTTCAAAGAGGAAATAGGCTTAGGAACTTATTTTCTCTACTTTAATAGTACCAGTGATTGATTACTGGACCGCACGGAAAAATAATGTCGTTCTAGGTTTATTGTAAATTATTAGTCTTTGCAAAGTGTTTGATTAAAATAAAATACGTAATTTTCATTGACTTGTATCATTTCTTTTTACCTAGCATATATCAAGTCCTTCCATTTGTCTGTCTGTCTGGTATAAATGTGTACACTTTTTTTTTTACCCCAAAAACCATTTCCATGTCAATTTGAAACTTTGCACAATTATTCAATGTGTAGGACAGCACATTAATCTATAAAAATGGCTCAATTAGTTCATTAATTAGACGTTATTAACTAATTCTTTCATATATGATAAATGTACCTACATCGATGCGAGCGAGAATACAATACAATAATTATATACAATCGTAGCATGACAGTTATGTCGTTCGTTATATTTTTTTTAACTTCTCGTATAGCTCAGTGGAAAAACATGTCAGCCTTCCAGCATGGATGCTTAAGCTCACATTCAGACTGAAGTAACTTAATACACGTCTATTCAAGTCATATTTGTGGACGGAAGTGTCTCTCCAAAATAGGTCTCCACAGCCACATGGAAGTGTGCGAGATGAACCTTAGTCGTTCTACGACTGGGGCCAATGAATTCAAGTCAGAACCTCGTAAAACCTGGAACCAGAAACCTTAAACAAGTATCCTAGAACAGTGATCTCAAAAAATGGCTCTAATGATTTTTCTATAAATTTAACAATTGATTTCTATCGCTGAGAAAAGCGTAGTTTGACCTTTATACATTTTTCAAAGTAAAAAAAAAATAAACAAGGTTACAAAGACAGTTTGTGTGGAAACACAAACTGAAAATCGGCCCCCGAAGTGATCCACCCAGGCAGGGTTCAATATTTCCAGAAAGAACATCCGAATGAAATTACATCAAAGACAAATGACAGATAAGAATGCAAATAGAAGGTTGACAGAACTTATGTAGTGCCCTAGCGGTCCAGCAGATCAAAGGATAGGTGTAGATGAAAGTTAAGTTAGATGTGAATCTGGACCGACTGTTGCAATATAAATTAATTTTTTTATATATATAATTGATTCGCTAATTCAATTTTTTTCTATTCCTTAAATAACGAATACTTTTGCCTATGATTTGAATTAAACTTGAAATAAAATGAAACTTATAATATTATTAATTGTCTGTCTTAAATTAGGTTTGATTTATAATGCATACTAAGTAGGTTTTTCTCTATAAAAAACTGCTTGCATAAATGATTTTAAAAAATTAGATTTTGAGCTTTTAGATAAAAAAAAGTAGCCGTTGCGTCAGAACTTTGAATGATCTATATTATCGTGATATCAGATTTTCATTTTCTCTTCTACTTTCTGAGCACTAAACGGGACGGACGGACAGACAGACAGACAGACAGACGGACAGACATGCCACACAAAACTAATAGCGTCTTTTCTCCTTTCGGGGGCCGCTAAAAATGTACATTTGGCGTGACTTACATTGGTTCTGTGCACTTATATTGGTTCTGTGTACTTACATTGGATCTGTGTTCTTACATTGGTTTTGTGTACTTGATCCATTCCAAATCCAACATCGGTTTTGAAAGCACTCTCGCGTTCTTGAGGGGATTAATTGTAACTAGAGTTTTGCACATCGTCTTCTAAGTCTAGATTTAAAAGCCTTCATTGGAATATTATGAAGTCTAATAAATCTATACATTTTCTTAAGCAGGATTCTTTCTCGGGTGTAGATAATATGGTATTGAACAGGGTAAAATGTTCCATTGTTTATATTGTTTTTTTTTGTAACATTAATTAGTTTAGATCTAGTGCATTAGATCTCAACCTTTTAGTTCCGCGACCTCCTTAAATAATTTTAGCATTAGGCAGCGACCCACAACGGTAATTTTCTTTCCTTTACAGATAATTTAATTTTTGCTTATAATTGAGACTTTTTCTGAATTTGGACTTAAAAACTACAAGCTGAAAAACCATGGTTTGCAAAAGATTTGTTTTAGGAAACGAATGAAGAAGAAGGAGCAATACAATCTCAAACGGAGCGTTACATGAAATGGTTTGAATACCAAGTATGATTCAGATTGTTACAGCACGTTAGAATGGACAATATAAAACTGCCATTGATGAATAGACAAAAAAATAAAAATTTCCAGGAGTCTTTGGCGGCCCTTGGCGATTTGTCATTCCATCCCCAAAGGGGTTGAGATCGACAGGTTGAGAACCCCTTGTCTAGTGTGAACATATGAAGACGATATAGGTAAGTGGACTCTAAAACGTTCTTACAAACACTTGAAATCAATGTAACGATAATTGGCAACAAAAATCTTTCTTTCTGTTCAGCTGCCAGATATACACCTCTCTCTCTCTCTGTCTCTTTCTCTCTCTCTCTCTGTCTCCGTCTCTCTCGCTTTCTCTCTCTCGCTGTCTCTCTCTCTCTGTCTGTCTCTCTCTCTCACTTTCTCTCTCTCTCTCTCTCTCTGTCTCTCTCTCTCACTCTCTCTCACTCACTCACTCTCTCTCTCTCTCTCTTTTTCTCTTTCTTTTTCTATCACGTTTTTCCCCCTATTAACATGTCTCGCTTGCTCTTCTGCCCCCCCCCCCCCTATCTGTCTCACTCTGCCATTTTCTAGCTATAGTCTGGCGCGCACATAGGAAGCCATCGTCTGGTCACATAGCGACGTTCTGATTGGTCACCTAGCTGATGGACTATGTTTTATATCGTTCAGTGCACGCTACTTTTTTTTTTTAAAGTTACCACCGCCTTTAATTTGAGGTGTTCATTAATTGCTGTAGAGAGTTGTACCATGTAGCAGCAAAAGTCATTTGTGTTTAGTTGTAAGATAGGTCGTGAGTTCAATTTGACATACATATTCTTCATAGGTGACTTACATTGGTTCTGTGCACTTACATTTTGGTTCGGTGCACTTACATTGGATCTGTGCACCTACATTGGTTCTGTGTACTTACATTGGTTCTGTGTACTTATATTTTGGTTCGGTGCACTTACATTGGATCTGTGCACTTATATTGGTTCTGTGCACTTATATTGGTTCTGTGCACTTATATTGGATCTGTGTTCTTACATTGGTTTTGTGTACTTAGATTGGTTCTGTGTACTTGTATTGCTTTCTTGTTTGAAGGAATGAATTAGATACACATCAATGATAACGATTTACTACAAAGTGTGTTTCTTCTTCTTTTTGATGGGACATAAACATACAAGTACTCTTTATCTTGAAAGGTGGCTTTCTATTTAGGACGAGGATACCCGGCCCTGTCATTAGCATCGCAAAATTATAATTTTTAATTAAGCCTTTAAATTACCACCTGCAAACCTGTAAGTCTTTATAAGCTCTGTGGTGCTAATTACAGAGTATGTCATTAAATCATTAAATAAGAAATCATAAGAGCATCATAAATAGTAAGTCTTTACATCTTGAATCAAAGCATAATAAGGCATAACATCATCAGTCATTACATCGTTAATAATTAAATCATTACATCGTTAATCATTACATCATTACATCGTTAATCACTACATCATTACATCGTTAATCATTACAGCATTACATCGTTAATCATTACATCATTACGTTATTATATCATAAATCATCACATCGAAAATAATTACATTATAAATCATTATAACCTAAATTATTACATATTAAATCAATACTTCGTATATTATAACACTATAAATTATTGTTTTAATAAATTAAACAATCATTATCATCAAGTCACAAATCGTTACATCATAAATCATTACATCAAAACTGAAAACATAAATACACATCATTAATATATTTTGATATTCTTATTACTAACATTGACATCAAATATAGGTCATCCATTAGTTTTGCACTAACTACGAAGTTGTTATATATTTTTTAAAAAATCAAATAAAACATTGGAGCGAACTATAAATCACATAATTTATATCGACGTTATGTTCTATACGAAAAAAATAAACAAGCTTCGTTAATAATTTAACATTAAAAACTGTCATTGTGTGTGTGGTTTTTGACTATATTATTTATAGCCTTTTAGACTCTTGAGTGAATGAAATAGGTAACAGGCTCCTAGCAAAGATTTCATGCAGATAATTATACAATAAAGAGTGGTGGAGGAAAAAAATGCCACTGAAAGACACGAAATCCCAAGAAACCCATTTGTCGTGTCATTGTGGGTAGCACCACTGTCTGTTCCACAACTTAAAGCCATTCCTTTCAGCCAGTCTGACGTTCATAGTCAATCTGTAAAGGTTAAGCCATTCAAATCCCTGACCTAGATTTCTTTCTTTTCTTAGTGTGTTCACGTGATACTTTGCTGGTAAGATAGTCTGATATTTTTAGAAGTTAGACTATCCTGATATTTTATACTAAGATAATCTAGTCTTTGTTAAAAATTGGATAACTTAGATAACTTAGATACTTTGGTAGTAAAATAGTCTAGTAGGTGGCCTATTTGTTAAATTTGTTTGGTACTGGTAAGTTGTAGTATCTAAATACTTTGCTTGTAAGAAATTCAAGCGTTCGTTTGAAGCCTAACACTATAGATATACGTTATTTGTAAAATAGTCACGTATTTTAATAGAAGCTTAGGACGTCGGAGTATCCAGATACTTTGCTAGTTAAGTCTAGTATTTGTTAGGGCATTGGACTATTCAGATACCTTGCTTTCAAGATAGGCTAGTATCTGTTACAAGTTCAGAGCGGTAAAGTATTTGTTAAGGCGTTGAAGCATCTAGAGACTTTTCTTGCAAGATAGTCTAGTATTTTTTAGTTTAGCTAGCTGGGTTCATATCAAACTATTATACTAGTGACAAATCAAACTTTTACGTAAGGGGTAAAAGCGCTGACTTACAAACCGTATAGAATGGGATTTTTAATATCCGAGTCCTTTAGAACTTCCCTGACATCAATAAAAACACTGTACTTTTAGAACGAGGCTGACCCCTTATTAAATTTAATGACAAATTTGATCATTACGAATATTGTATATAGAAAATCCACAATTCAAAGGAGAAATATCAAATTCATTTCAAATAACTTTTTTATTCCGATTTCATAGTAAAATCAAACACAATTAAAATTGCCCAAGACAGGAGACCGCGCCACAGATGGGGAGATTTGAGACGGGATTACTGTGGTAAATGGGCCATAGCCACTGTCAAAGAGCGCAAAAAGGGCATCGGGAGTCGCGGCGACCTTCCTGCAGGGAGGCGGAAGGAGAATGGGAGACAACTCGCGGGATGTGCCTGTCTTTTAGTAAAGTATAGTTTCCCATTCAGACTTCACGAGCTAGAGAGCAAATGATGTAAAAGTCATCTATTTCTGTGGCCCACGGTTAACGAAGGTGTATGTGGACAGCACAACGACCAACCGCCTTTACTTTTCCCAAACCCATATCAAGTATCCTTTTGAGCTGGGTGGACTTAAAAGAGATCCCAAAATAAAAAATCCAAGCCGTCAACAGGATTCGAATCGACACCAACTGCCTTACCACTCATCCACGGCCCCTTCGAGCCTATCATTAGATTTGGGATTCTGGTCAAGGCAGAAAATGGAGGAGAATAGATTAAGATCATGTTTGGTGCCTCAAGAGACAAGGGAAGGTGGAGCAGCTTGTATTAACTTCGTGATGGAATAACACTTGGCTATCAATACTTTCATGTGTTTCACTGTCAACTGATTACATTTATTTCTTCCAAGGTGTAATATGTTTAGTGGCTGCCACCTGCACAGACCCCGCTCCTAAGGAGGTCAACACAATAGCAGAAATTATTATTTCTAGTTTGTTGATTTTTTTTTTCACGCCAAATGTTTCTGAATTATCAGTTACGTGGATTAAAGGCGACTAAATCAGTATTAGAGGCCTGAGACGTAAAGTACTATGTTTTGTAAACAATAATAAAAGCGACTAAATCAGTATTAGAGGCCTGAGACGTAAAGTACTATGTTTTGTAAACAATAATAAGGCATACAGCACTAGAGGCTGACGAACCTAATGAGATGTGGTACGGTATAAATAGTCTACGCTTACGACACGCGGGCCTCAGCATAGACTCGCCCGCTGCCCCATGTAGCCTACTACTAGGGCCGCTTATAGACATGGTGGTGTATATGTCTCTAAAAGGTATAGTCATGAATCCAAAATACTAGGGTAGTTCGTTTTAATATTAAATTTGGTTGCTTAAATTTGGTAGTTTAATATCAACTTTTTGTTATTTTATTAGTCATTTTTATACATATTGCTTTCGTGTTTTAGGATTGATACACGTATATGTGGATATATAACAACTACTGGACGGGATGGTCATACTAAAGAGACATTGTCGTCATAGCAACGGATCAACTGCTTTCCTTAACGTGGCTGAAATGGACACGGTAATGGAAGTGACGTCACTGACAGTGAACGCCTCGGACGAAGACCTTGACCTTCTACTAACCCAGAGGCCCGATTGGGAATCGGACTACGAGCTTCTTCTAGGGCCAAACGTGACCTGCCTCACTGAGGAGCTGACGTTGCCCCGGGAGATGACCTTCACCGAGGACAACATGTTCTCCGTGGTGGCCTACTGTTGCCTCTTTTTGGTCTCCCTGGTGGGTAACCTTATGGTGTTCACCACCCTGTGGGGCAGCAGGCACTCCAGGGTGAACCTTTGCATACTTCACCTGTCCATAGCGGATCTGTTCGTGGCCTGTGTCTTCTTACCTCTCGAGACCACCTGGCATATCACTGTGTCCTGGAGAGCTGGGGATATAGCCTGTAGGTGAGTCATTATTGTTTAAAAAAACTACTTTTAAGTCAGTGGTTCTCAGAATTGTAATCGTGGCCTACAAGGCTTAGTTGACAGTTGGAGCAACTGAAAATATGATTCATGTTAAACAGTAAACCTAACAAAAACTAAACTTCATATATCTGGGAATAAATGTCAACGAGGGAGATATTTCAAAGGCCTACTCTAGACTTACATACTTACACATGTTGAGAACCATTGAAATTCCTATTGATTAATTTTATAAGGTTACTTATGTAGTTGATTAACTAGCTCTTGGATGATTAGGCTAGTCATAGTATTGATTAACAAAGGGTCAATAATACCTTATCGTTAGCCTACTTTTCAACTCTACTTGTTATAGAAACAAAGGGCAATAACCACTTCTCGTTTGAACTTTGTCATGAATTTGTTGTTTCCATTGTCATTAGATTTAGTGCTGACGTCATTTCTTTAAAAAATTAAACTGTATTTTTTTTTATATCCACTATTTTTTTTTTATTATCCTGATTACCCTCTTTCTAGAAACCTGATTACCCTCTGTTACTAGATACTTGACTACCGTCTGTTTCTAGAAATCAGATTGCTCTTTGTTTCTAGATTCCCAATAACCATTTTTTCCTAGAGAGCAGGAAGCCTTCAGTTTCTAGAATCTAGAGACCGGATTTCCTATATGTTTCATAAACTATATATAACAAATATTTTTCTTTAAAGCCCTTTAAACTTTGTCAGTGTTTTGTACATTGACAAGTTTAAGGCCTCGACTCAAAAGGAAACTATAACTCATAATGGCCAAGAAGGAATAATAGGTTCTTCAACACCTCTGTCCGGCGATCTCTTAACTATTGTCTTAGTAATTAGACGATAATTAGACGGTCATTTATTTGATTACATCCGTTTTTGTAAGGGTTACGATTCCTTAAGCCAATCTCGCTCTTCCTGCCCGGAAAGGCAAGAGACCGAGCTTCACGAGGAATTACTTCGTATTGCTACACTTTTCTGCCATATGACCATAAGAGGTCCGAAAACAAGCGTTGCCCTCCGCGAAGAAGGGAGTGGTGCATGGGAAAGGATTAGCAAGCTTTTGATTTGTCCTCACTTGGTGAAATGAATTGCGACAGCCCACTGTCCAGTTAGCCAACGGTTTTCCATTGCGGACGTTTTCACGAGAGCTTCATCATTATATATGGACAATGGTATCCTCGTTTTGTAGACCTGCTCACTAATTGAGTGTGTGTGTGTGGGGGAATGCTGCTAGACTTAGATCCTTGTTTTAAGGACACTGACACCTTTGATAGTTTACGACAATGAATTGATATAAACTGTAGCTCAAAATTAACACACATTGTATGTTAATATCATTTGTTGTATCTATTTAAAAGAAGACTAACATATATTTACAAAAAACTAGTTAATGTTTTGCAGATCAGTGGCGTAGCGTAGGGGGGGGGGGGGGGGGAGGTTTTTGAAATCCCCCCGGGCCCCCGCCTAGGGGGGGCCCCCAAATGGGTGTTTCAAAATACATAAATTAATATATTTGATTGACAAATAGTGTCAACGGGTGTATTTTTTTTCAACATTTATGGATTATACTTATATCAAATACTAAATCTAGATCTAAGTCTATCAGAACGTTGACTTTGTTGACATTTAAAAATTATTTTTTTCCCACAGAGATCAAAGTTGTTTTTTTAAAGTCAGTTTTACATTTTGAAATACAAATCTTTAATAGATTTGTTGCCGATTAAAGAGATCAAACATGTTCTTGCAGCAAAAACAAAGAATATTACTCTCTTTGTTGCCACGAATAAAACTGTATGATATACAGCTGTAGAGGCCTTAGAGGTGGCAAGTGGAGCGCCTGTGGGGGCCCCGCGATCGGAGATTTTATTGTAACAAACTTGATCACTACACATTTTCCTTATAAAATCCGATTAGACGTCGATGTTTGAATACAAACATAACCTCTATGTATTGATTATTTTCACCTAAGTGTTTTATATGCTTCTGTGCATAGACATCTTGAGGCCATGGGAGTATTTTTCTTTTAAACTTTTTAAACTTCAAAGAAAATTTTTATACAGAGCAATAACAATGAAGTATATACAACAGTAGGCAAACAGTACCTAAGTAATATTCTGTTTTGTAATAAAAATAAGGCCCACAGTGTTAAAAGCGGACATACAGAATTGTTATTGTTGGAGGCCAAAGACAGCCGTAAGACGGAATAGCCCGTTAGCGTGATGTGGTACGGTTTATATATAGTCCACCCTTACGGCTCCGGGCCCCGCACAAGACTAGGGTCCAGGGCCCGTCGCGCTGCTAAGTCCGCCCCTGTATACAGGGAATTCCAGGTATCTTGTTACATTTACTAATAATAAATTTAAATGGCGAGTATTTTAAGGCTACGCTAATTAACCTTGAAGCAGAATTTACAGCAACGAGTATAACAGATCCAATAGTTATTCTTAACAATGCTAGAATTGTCCATTATTCGGGTTTGGCTTCTGTAATTCTGTAATTTCAGAATTAACTTCACACTCGAGTTTTTTACCCCTCTATTCATCTATCCGCAATCAAATGGAAAAAGGCTTTTCTAAATAAAAAAAAATCGTTGTTATAGAGTGATAAAAGAGTGAATTGCAAAGTTGGGAAAATGAATAAAAACAACAACAAATGTACGTCTTTTCATCAGAGGAAATTTCACAATCATAGCATATTTTTTATTAGTGAAATAAATGGCAAATCGCTTTTTCAATAATGTCACTGATGCACGAGCACTTTTCACCAACAAACTAGTAATACAATCACCAAAAAGGTTCAAACCTTTGCAACATCCTCTGAATACCGTACCACTAAATCAGGCCACTACCATTGCGTCATTCTAAAAAAAAACTATCCCAGGAGCACAATGACGCAAGAAAGGCTTATCATGGCTTTAATGTCAGTGAAGTCACAAATACTAGAAAGTATCGATGTAGATCAGGGGTGGGCAAATTACGACCCGCAGGCCACATGCGGCCCGCCAAGTGTTTTATGCGGCCCGCGAAAACCTAAATAAATCAAGTGTGCCCACACATTACACATATTGAAAATGCAAGTACATTCATTGGGTTGGCTTGTAATGATGGCAAGGGTAACAACTGATGGAGCTTTGACTGAGAAAAACCTTTTTAGTAAAAACAAAATAAATATCCCAACCATAATTTAGTAACTGCAAACTTTACACAAAGCTACATTGAATTCGAGCGAATTAAGAGGTAAACGATACAAAAGAGTTAAAAAGATTCACAGGGCTGTCCTTAGGCTTAGGTAATGTAAGCAGCTGCGAAAGTACGTAATTGTTGGGGAACATGAACTGAGTAATTATAGAGAAGGAATAGTGAAACTTGTACTTAATGTTATTGTTCGAAGTACACTGGGTCTTTAATAAATTATATAATTTTAGCTTCTTCACTTTATTTTGTATTTTTCTATTTTTTTCGGAACCACCAAATTCACTTTGCCATTCATATGATATATATGCGGCCCGCCTAATCCCCAAATTGTATAAATGCGGCCATCGGTTGAAAAAGGTTGCCCACTCCTGATGTAGATGATGTTATAGATGTCCTTGCTGAACAGAATGCACCACATGAAGCGATATGAATCGAGATTTATCACTTGTGCATTATTTTGCTAATAAACAACGGTATTATTCATTAAAAGAGTCTTAATGATTAATTGTTTTGGTTAAATTTACTGATATACTGAATCAATTTGATCTTGGTCATATATATTTTTTGCGTACATTATATCATGTCATATATCGAAAGTCAAAATGCAAGGGGCCCCCAAAGAGGTCGGTCCCCCCGGGACCCCGAACCCCTAGCTACGCCCCTGTTGCAGATCAAGTACTTAGCATACGAGTCAATGTGGAAAATAGACAAAAAAACAACAAAAAAAAAAAACAAATGATAAATATTCTTGTATTCAATTCTGAATTTTACAAAATTTTCACTTACAATGTTTTTTTTTTCTTTTACTTTCATTGTTTTTATGATCATTGTAATTTTCAAAATTTTTCTGTTGTTTTTTTTTTGTGAAAAAAATTTTATGTATATAAATGTATATCTAAAATAATCTGGAATTATATTCCTAAAAAAATGTCCCACATCTAGAGATCTGGTCAGATTTCAGACTTAAATGCTTATTTCGTCACGTTGGCGTGGCAACGGGGTTTCATTTTAGTGATCTATAAATACCATAACAAAACTGTAGATCAGTTTGAAAAAAAAACTAGTTCTCCCTTTCTCTTGCTTTAATTTCTCTCTCCCTCTCCCCCCCTCTCACTCTCTCTCTGTAGGAAATGAAATATAATTTTGCATTCTATAAAAACTTATGAATCTGGCAAGTCACAATCTTAAGATCTTGAATCAAAGAGTTTCAACACTACGAAAGATCCTTTATGACATCTGACATCATCATATTTGTCTCTGCGACTAGCTATAAACTGGCCACACTTTGTGATGTTAATGCTCAGCGTTGAGGCCTTCTATATCGATTGGTTTTGGTTTAACATTACTGACTTCACACACAGTGACACATGACTCGTTAAGTCGGACTAGATCGTCTAGAGAGTCTAGATCAACTCGTCGTTTTGTATTCCCGAGACATTCCGACAGTACTCCGCACCAAAACGTCGTAATGCGCCGTGAAGAACCACATCGGTGAACCACACTAAACTGTTTTGTAGTCCGCCGTCTTAACTGTGACACCTCCGCTCTTCATTTAAAGTCTTAGCTGGCTTTTCAAAAAAACAAACAAAAAAAAAAAAGAACTTTGCTATACCGTTATGGTGAATACGACTGACCAAAATAATGTTTCACTTTAGACATTTCTGGAAACTTTTGCCAGTCATCGCTGTTGACAGTCTTTCCTCTTCACGGTTGATCGCTCTGGCCTGGGGTGATTTGCGTCGGCTGACTGCACACTAGCCCTATTTTAGCACATTCCCAAAAATTATTACGATGCTTTGTGGTTATCAATTATGTATGTGACACAATATTAGTCTATTACCTTTAAACGAAGAAATTCATGACTAATTGTGATTTGCGCAACATTAAGTAAAATATACAAACATGATAAACATTTGTTAGTAGACAAGAGGTGCTCTGGCAGATGATTTACAAGGGTTTCTGGCAGGAAAGACAAAACGCTTTTACTTTCACTAAATAATGGCAAGTGCCGATTAGAGCAAGTTAGATACAGGGGCGTCCTTAAATCCCAGACTTAACCGAGATTCGAACCCCTTTGCTTTGAAAGCCAAGCGCTTGAGGCGTTTAAAACGCCAAAACCTAAATATACATTTAGGCGTTTTAACATTCTCTAAATACTCTCAAAGAATTAGATCTAGATTATTTATATCACAGGATATGAAGGAATAAAAATTTAAAGCATTTCAAAACTACAATATCTCTAACTTAATACATGTAATCATTGTATTTATAATGAAACATAATTATTATAATACCGAGTCATGACCTTGAGGTTTAATATCTGAAGTTTGTTTTTAATAGAATAACGAAAATTTAAAGTCTTGAAACATGAAACAATCTTTAAAAGGAATTAACAAAAAATGCATTAATACAATCGAATCATATTTCGATGTCCTCGACTTTAAAGATTTCCCCCAGTGATTGATGTATTAAGTTAGAGATATGACATTAGTATGACATTTCTAACATATGATATTAATATGACATTTCTAACATATGATTACGTTTGTTGTTTTCGTTGGAGCTTTTTCTTTAATGGAATTTTTTTTTTCGTTTTATTTGCCAACATCTGAGAGAAACTGAATAACGACCTTGGTTGTTGACCCTAATTACAGATCATTATTGCTCGGCAGACGTCAAAACGGAGTTCGATTTCCTGTAACGACAACGGCTGAGTCTTACAGCTTGTAATTTTATACCGTTTTGTACCGAGGTTTTTTTTTTTTGCTAGTTTTTTTTTTAGAGAAATTTAAAATCACAGACCAATCTTTTTTTTAACACTATTCCATTTTATATCAACTAAAAGCAGACTTTACTTCCAATGGTTAAAGAATAAAAACTTATCATGATATAAGAACATGCGAGTCTCAAACAATCACTGACCATTTCAAAGTAAGCGTACAAACTCTTTAATGATTGAGATTATTTTTATCAGATGCAAAGAGGAGGATACATAGAATATATTCATTTGAGAAAGACTCATCTAATGTTTGGTTATACGATTAAAAATTTTAATCTCTGAATGCATTTTTAACAGGAGAGGAAAGAAATTTGAGATCAAATAAATTATTTTACTTTATGTTCGGATGTTTAACTCATGCATATATGTAACAAAGACATATCTATCTATCTATCTATCTATCTATCTATCTATCTATCTATCTATCTATCTATCTATCTATCTATCTATCTATCTATTTATCTATCTATCTATCTATCTATATATCTATCTATCTGTCTGTCTGTCTGTCTGTCTGTCAATCTATCTATCTATCTATCTATCTGTCTGTCTGGCCGTCTATCTATCTATTTGACCGTACATATTGATATTGTTATAACTTCAGTGGCGGACTGAATGGTTAATGTGTGAGACCCACTGACACACAGACTAAGGCGGGTCACAGGCCAACGGCTGTCCCTGGTGTGACCTGTACTTGTGCTCATGTGATCTAGAGCTTGGACGGACTAGAGCAGTGTGTTAGAGAGAGTTGGAGTACAGTCCAGAGAGAGAAGCAGTTAGGACTGTGTCTGAATAAGTCTTCGAGAATGTAGCTTGTACGCGGTATAGAGACTTTGGTATTAGTTTGGCAGTTGTATCGTTCTTAAGCATTTGTAGTTAGTGGAGCCAATTGTGTTTATTGGCTGTGGTTGATGTACGTGAAATTAAACCGCCACTGTGTTTTTGAGGCTCTTGTTGTTAAGTTCTTGAGTTAGATTTGCTGTGTTGTGTTAAGCAGTGTTTGCAGAAGGCAGTGGCGTAGCTAATGGGGAGGGAGGGAGGGGGAGCTTTTGAAAATCCCCCCGAGCCCCCACTTAGGAGGGGCCCCAAACGGGTGTCCGAAATTTATTTTTAAATACATAAATTAATATTTTTGATTGACAAATAGTGTCAGCTGGTGTTATTTTTTTCAACATTTATGGATTAAATTTATTACGAAGACTAAATCTAGATCTAGTTCTATCAGTACGTTGACTATGTTTACATTTTAAAAATATTTTTTCCGACAGAGAAAAGTTAAAGTTAGTTTTACATTTTAAAATGCAAATCTTTGATATATTTGTTCCCGATTTATTTTATATTCAAAAGAGATCAAACATGTGCTTGCAGCAAAAACTAATAATATTACTCTCTTTGTTGCCACGAACAGGCAGAACAGGCACGAACTTAGCAGTGCGCGGGGCCCTGGGCGATTGTCATGTGCGGGGCCCTTAGCCGTAAGGATAAACTATATATACCGTACCACATCACGCTAACCGGCTAATCCGTCTCTAACAATAACAAGACAGTATGTCCGCCTTAACGCTGTGGGCATTCCTTATTTTAGTTACAAAACAAAGAACATTGCATAGCCATTGTTGGCTTACTATTGGCCGAGCCAAGTGCTATATATACTGTATTGTAATTGTTCTGCATAGAGAAAATTCTTTCAACTAAAAATAAATTACTCCCATGGCCATTGCCTATTGGGAAAAAACACATACGTGGAAGCAACCAATCCAAATATATTAACATTGACATCCAATCGGATTTTATTAGGAAAATGAGTGTTGATCAAGTTTGTGACAATAAAATCTCAGACCGTGGGCAGCTTTTCATTCTGCTAAGATAGATCCAACAATCTTCACCTTTTTTAAAACTATACATGAATTGTTTAACTTTTTTTCCTAAATTAACCCCAGAGATCATCTCATACAGAGTTATTATCACATCCTTCCTTTTAATGTTCTTAATACTGATTTCTACTAGGAACTTTAACGATTCGATCAATTATGGTTGTCTTGACTGGCACAACAAGTTCTCTAGACGTTGGTCTATACCTGTCTGTTTCGTTTGTTCTAACAGTTTACTGTTCGATGCCTTCATCGGTATCATAGTACCCAGAGATATCTTCATAGAAACTCTTGTTCAAAAAGCGTTGATTTCTTCTGTATGTTTTCCAATCGTTTGTTTATGATGTAATATTTGGGTGAGGAATGTTTGTTTTTTTAATGACAACTGCTTTCTGCCATTTTTTTCTTAGACGAACTCTCACTTTCTCTCCGACAGAGTAATCTTTAGGTAGTCTTGCTTTTGCATCGTATTTCACTTTGCTTTTCATCTATCGATCGTTGAGTAATATCTCTGCATTTTCAGTTCCCGATTGTTTCAATAGTTTGGGATCAGTTGGAAAGATGTCCCTGAGTCTTCTACTCATCAGAAGTTGTGATGCTTTTCGGAGTATTTCTATACTCGAGCATATCAGGATATTGATTCTTCCCACTTTTTAACTGTATGAATCCTTTTGCTTTCGCACAAAACATAAACAATAAATAAATTGAAACCCATTCATGCTTTCTGCAAAATGGTGAGAATTGGACGAAGTTGATTACCCAATCCAACGAAAAAGCAAAAGAAGGTAGTGAATACTATGGATTTACTGTTATCAAAACAACCAGAAGAAAGAAAAGACTTTATGGGAAGTTGAGTTCTAATGTAGGACTGTCAATATATGTATGATGAAATAAATGGCAAATCACTTGTCCAATGATGTCATTGATGTACAAGCAGTTTTCATTAACAAACCAGTAATACAATCCACAAAGACATATTGCGGAAAAAGGCTTCATATGGTAATAACGTGTGCTCAAACCATGCAACCTCCTCCGAATACCGCTAACTCAGGCCACTTCCATTGCGTCATTCTCAAAGCTCAAATTCATCAAAAACAATCCCAGGAGCACAATGGCGCAAGAAAGGCTTATCATGGCTTTAATGTCAGTGAAGTCACAAATACTAGAAATTATCGATGTAGGGGATGTTAAAGATGTCTTTGCTGCACAGAATGGACAACGAGAAGCGATATGCATTGAGATTTGTTACTTGTGCATTATTTAGCTAATAAACAATTAACAATTAAACAATGATTTTTTTGTGCTTAGTTTACTGATATATAGAACCAATTTGATCTTGGGCTTATATATTTTTTGCGTACATTATGCCATGTCAAAATGCAAGGGGCCCCCAAAAAGGTCGATCCCCCCGGGCCACCAAATCCCTAGCTACGCTCCTGGCAGAAGGCCTGATAGTGAAAGTCGTAACAATATAAATGTGTGTACGAAATAAAAATATAAATTTGCACCAGATTAAAAGTTCTGTATTTGCCCTTGACCCTTAAATATGCTGGTTAAGGCATAAGGATGCCTAACAATCGTTTAGATAGATCAACCAGACGTAACATTCCACGTCACTCTTGTCTCAAGGGAATGTTTCTATAGACGCAATGTAATTGACAACGAATCAATACGTCTATGTCAATCTCTACCTCACAAGAGAAAAACAACAAATATATTTCATTCATAAGTTTGAAGACAAATGGGCGAATATAAGGTCCTTTGTGTTTCATTTAAAATGTAATTTAAATCTAGATCAAATTAATGAACAATGAAGTGAAACTTATTTACTGCGTCAGTGCGCTGACTTTAACATGAACAATGGCCTTGTGCGCCAGAGATTTAATGGCAATGTGAGTAATCCTAAGATACTATAGAAACTCTCCAGAAACAAAGTCTCCGATAGAGAAGTCGTCTTAGCAACCGCTTGGGTTGTTTTTCACATGTTTAAAAGATAAACGTGATCATGAAAATGAGAGTCCGTCTAATTCTTTTATACACAATTTCGATCTCCCTACAGTAGGGAGTCTTGAAATAAAAACAAAAGAATTATCCCATCACTTATCGTTATCAGTTCGTAAGGGTGCTGTGAGAATTATTAATGGTGCTATGAGAGTACGTGGGGGTGCTGTGACAGTTTGTAGGGGTGATGCAACATTCGTGGAGGTGTTGTGACTGTTTGTAGGGGTGATGTGACATTCCTTGTGGTGCTGTGACAGTTTGTAGGGGTGATGTGACATTCGTTGGGGTGCTGTGACAGTTTGTAGGGGTGATGTGACCTTCGTTTTGGTGCTGTGATTGTTTGTAGGGATGATGTGACTGTTTGTAGGGGTGATGTGACATTCACGGGGGTGCTGTGACTGTGTATTGGGGTGATGTGACATTCTTGGGGGTGCTGCGACTGTTTGTAGGGTTGGTGTGACATTCATGGGGGTGCTGTGACATTTCTCGCACTTTCGCGGTCATCAACTGTTCTTTCAATTTGGTCAATTCTTTAACGTTTTACTACCCGTGTTTTCTATTTTGGATAACCCTTTCTTCGTGTTCGCTCCACTGTACCTTGACAGATGACTTTTGACAGTCAGTAATGTCTAACAACCGACCAAAAAAAAAAAGCTTCAGCTTTTATTTCTTCAAAGTATTGAGATATTTATCAGTTCGCCCGTCAACGTGTTGACTTGTAAGAGTACACATTTATTTGTCGTCTTTTCCTGATATCTGATAGCCAGCATTTTACAGTAACATTTACTTTTTATACTCAAATAGGCAAGGAATTCGTTCCAAAGATCAGGATGTTGGCTCTCCCAATAGTAGCCTCAGAAAATTGAAGAAGTCAATAAGCTTCTTACCCTGACAATTGTTATGCTGGCCACACGACACCCTCGTTAACCGCGGGCCACAAAAAAAAACAGATGACCTTTTACATCATCTACTCTACAGCTTGCAGCGTGCGTAGGCTAAGGTGTAAATCGCCTGAACTGGGGGTGTGGGTTCGAATCCTTTTATTGAAATTTGAATTTAATTTGGCGATAAA
This sequence comes from Biomphalaria straminea, assembly GCA_021533235.1. NCBI lineage: Eukaryota > Metazoa > Mollusca > Gastropoda > Planorbidae > Biomphalaria > Biomphalaria straminea. The sequence goes on from JADKLZ010000166.1 coordinate 26,298,940, forward strand.
TCAACTCCGTAACTCTGTAATATTGTACTTTAACAATGAACCAAATCAATAGGTTGAAATCTATCGGCAATGTACGGGTGTTGCGGACTTTACAGTACGCCGGTTAATGAAAACTATGACATTTTCCTTAGTATGTATTAGTCCTTTTAAATCCGAGATATCTATGAATTGGACTGTAATTTATTAACAATAATTTTATAAATCTGGAACCATTCAGACATCAGAACAAAATATTTTTTTTCTGGAAGGTAAAATAACAAATTAGGTATAACAAAACATAGGTCAGTATCATTCGGTAAGCGAAGTTTTACTTTGTGAATCTCCCAAAAACAGTTTCATGGTTATATTAGATTTGAAGTAACAATCAAGGTCATTCATTGCACACCAAGTAGTTGTTTTTTTCCCTTTTTAACATAATGAACCAAAGAGGTCATCTCGTATGGAGCTGTATTCGTTCATGACAACAGCTTTCATTTTATAAACATTTCGCAAGAGACTTAACCAACCGTAAGGTAAGTGTTGATCAACCTCTTTTGATCAGTGCAGGCGCGTACATCTGGATGTAGATGTAATACAAATTTTGAAATTTCACTCATGAAAAGTTGCTTGGTAATTTTGTTATTTCTCTCTGGGTTTGAGCTTTCACTGACCCTCACAAATTGACCAGTTTCTCGGACACAGAGAAAAGAGAGAAACAGAAACAGTGAGTCTGTAAAGAAAGAGAAATAGAGATGTGGAGGGGAAGAGAAAGCGAAAGAGACACGTGGAAAGATTAGAAAAGAGACATTTAGAAATGTTAAGAAAGAGACAGGAAGAAAGATTAGGAAAGAGACACGAAGAAAGATAAGAAAAGAGACATAAAGAAATGTAAAGAAAGAGACACGAAGAATGATTGAGAAGTGAAATAAAGAAACATAAGAAAAGAGACATAAAGAAATGTTAAGAAAGAGACACGAAGAAAGATTAGGAAGTGACATAAAGAAACATTAGGAAAGAGACATGAAGAAAGATAAGGAAAGAGACATGAAGAGAGATAAGGAAAGAGAGATAAAGAAATGTTAAGAAAGAGACACGAAGAAATATTAGGAAAGAGACATGAAGCAGGATTAGGAAAAAGACATGAAGGAACATTAGGAAAGAGACATTAAGAAAGATTAAGAAAGAAACGCGAGGAAAGATTAGGAGAGAGACATAAAACAAAAAAGTTTAGGAAATAGACAAGGAAAAGTTTAAGAAAGAGACTTGAAAAAAAAAGATTAGTAAAGAGACTTGTAAAAGAGACTTTAAGTAAGATTACGAAAGAGAGATGAAGAGACAGAAATAAAAAGTGTCATACATAAAATATCATTTAGAGGTTGGGTTTAGTATTAGTGTGTGCTTTTTTTGTGTGTAAAAAAATTCGGTGCCAGTACTTAGTGTCGGATTACCTAACTCCTAGTTGGCACCTCGATGCAAGCTAAATCACATCTGTCAAGATACTAAATGTCAAAAACAATTTTTATTTCATAATTAACCCACTCAATATGTTGTATTACTACTTTATTCAGCTGTTTTACATTTTATAGTTTCATTCTTATTGCGCGCAATTAAATAAGAAACAATTTTAACAATGAACAATGCCATGAATTAATAATAAACGTTAAAATACAAAAAATATTTTTTTCCCACATTGAAAAAGGTGCCGGTAAGCCGTACCGGTGGGTACCGTCGCAAAAATAACACTGGACTATAAGTCAATGCAAACCTAGCAACAATCTTTGAATACTTTATTAGAACACACTAAATAAACGTAACCCTTGCTATACCTGACGCATTCTAGTCTCTAGAAGTGATTATAAAAACCAGAAATAAAAAAAAAAATACTTATTAAAACAAACTCATAAAGGGGAAGTAAACCGCTCAAATACTGCAAGTTCTCTCAATATGCATTTTTTATTTTCACTTTTCTAAATAAATCTACAGAAATTATTTGTTATTTATTGATTAACTATTTAGCTATTTTTTTTTGATTGATTAATGTGATGTTATCGACAATGAAAAATAGTGCAAAGTGTCAACTTGATTGGAGAATGGAAAGAGAAAGAAAAAAAAACCTTATGCTGTAATTTTGGCAGACAGACAGACAGACAGAGTGAGTTCATAAGACTTTGCAAAAAAAAAAAAAAAAAAAAAAAAAAACACCAAAAAAACATCAATGTTAGTATTCTTATTAGAATGTATGTTTGTGGCCTCAAGTAAAACACATTGTCTTTGAAATATGTGAATGTAATGTACACTTTTAAGTTACTGTTGGTTTAGAGATTGTTAAAGAGCTTTTCTCAGAAAGATACCTTTCCAAAACACTCACGATTCTTAAAGACAACCTGCACCCATTAAACCACTGTTACATAAGATCTGAACGGAGCGATCGTCTACATTTCATTAGGACTAAAACTGAAAGATTTAAAAACTCCATTATCCCACTAGTTTGGTAAGAGTGTTACAAGATCAGCTGTCGTCATCGAAAAGTACATAATAGTCACATTCTTAAAGCGCTGGTTGTGAATGTGAATGTGAATGTGTGTAAATGTTCGAATTTTTCATCAATTTTTTTTTGTACAGTAGTTAGGCTGAGGTTGTCAGTTGTAGTGAAATTGAATTACCATTAGATAGGATCAATAAATTTTATCTTATCTATCTCTTATCATAGACTTGCAGTCGAGATTATGTAAAGCTACAAAAAAAAATTAACTCAAAAGACGGAATAACGAACAAATAAATTAACATAGTCCAATTGTTTTGAAGAATTTCTTTTTTTTTCCCTTCTTCATTCACAACTAAAAGTTCTTAGTAGAAAAGCTTCAATCAATAATCCTACAGGCCCACATCTGTGGTAGTTATAGCTTGGAAATCTCCCCCTGGTCTAGAAACACATTCTCATCTGGTACACTAGATCTGATGGGGAAGGGAAGGGTGCTTACACTAAGAGGAAACCACAAAACAAACAGACAAAACAACAACAACAACAAAAAAAAACTCTCTTCAACTCTCTGGTGGGAAGCGTGGTCGAGAGGCTAAGAGGCGCTTGAACTTGGCTTGGCTACCTAGAAGGGGGCTCGAGGTTCGACACCCGACTCGGGCAAAGTTGTGTTTACTGAGCGCCCAAAGGCAGCACGAAACCAACTCCTAGATACCCCCTCCCCCCACTGGTCCACAAATGAGATTAGACCAAAGCGCTCTGAGCATGCTATTAGCATGAAAGTAGCGCTATATAAAAGCTATAATAATAATAATACAATCTTGTCTAATTGCATTTAATCATTCACAGAAGATGCCTGCCATGTCGTGTTGTATTCACTTCAGACTGTCGTAACAATTTCGTGTTCAAACTCTGCCAATGTCCTCACCTTTCGTCTTTCACGAGGTTAAGTTAGAAAAAAGTTGTATTTCCTAATGTACTAGCAAAATGTAAACATCAAATTTTTAAAAGAACTATTTGTAACATCGAAATCGGAACCTAGATATGAATAGAGTTAATTTCTATATTATAATATATCTATGATTGTTAGAGACTGAAACAATGACAGTAAATGGTTACTATATCTCGGTATCTATCGATGCTGTTTGATGACCTGAGTGAAGAAATGAGAAGATCTCTCTTTACATATTAAAATAACTTGAATACACAGTTGAAATCTTTAGAAAAAACATTGAACACACACTAGAAACACAAACAATAGAAGCACACAATATAACTTAATTTTAAGGGTTAGAATTTTCAAAGCTAGATTTAATATGAAATTTGAAACTATTTTGATCGACCCCGCATTGACGACCCTCTCTAAAATTTGTTTCTCCAACATCACAGAAAAAGCGTAACAACACTGCTCTTAACCTTTTAAGGGGGCTATTTCTAGAACTATAGGAAATTCATGTATTTTTTTTTTTTACATGTTTCAGATGTTCCTTCAGAGTTTAATTTACTTCCTAGTCCAAACCTCCCCCAGGAAGACGGGGGGTGGCAGCGGGCAGTGTATGGACCCTGGACCTTTGAATCTGACCCCCAGTCCAGCGCGCATAACGCCTCGAAACTAATGCGTAAATAAATATTTTGTTTACACATCTCTTGAAAATTTGGCACGTACGTAGTGACGAGTCATACAAACTCTGTAGAAATCGGAATTCACATAGCTGTGAGAAGACCTCCTCATATTTAATTAAAAAACAAAACAAGTCATATCAGGTCATAGCAAGCCACACCATGCCCCATGAGATCAGAACAGATTACATCATGCCACATGAGATATTAACAGGTCACATCAAGAGATCAGAGATCACAGAACGTCACATCCGATCCTATTAGTCACCGCATTTGAAAGCAGGCCACAACTTGTAAAAGTGTAAACCTCCGCGAACAACAAAAATAGTCCAGAGTTCAAGTGATTTGTTTTTCAATCGCGTTACTTTTATTAAAAAAGATCTATTGATGAGTCGTATAGCGAAGAGTACTACAGAACCTGGTTAACCGTGCTAAGTAGTGTCAAGATCTGGTAACGACTTTGATGGATACGGCAGATCGATTACACTGTTCATAGGGGATAGATCAACAATTTGAATAATTTATGCCTCACGTCTCTTGAAGCTCTTACCAAGTCTGTCAAGTATCGCAGAGAAAACAATCGATACAACTAGAACCATCACAGACAGATATAGCAGTATCTTTAACATATCGCACTTCTTCAGTATCGTTGTATCCAATAATTTCTTTTTGAGTATTACATTAAAAACAAGAAAAGTTATTATGCATTTTTAGTTACAGGCAATGGAACGTGCACGCTAAGTGACAATTGTTTTACACAAAAGAGTAAATATATTATTTAAACAGTTTCAAAAGATAAAGACGGGAACAAAATAAAGTAGATCAAGGGTGGGGTGAGGTGGTTTGGGGGCAGGATAGAAATAAGTACAGGAAAAAAAATACACAGAATGACGTCACACAGCCACTTCTTCGACACTTTTGCAATCACATTTTTTTTTAGATTAAAAATTCAATTATGCATTGTACATATGGACACAGAGAACAGCACATTCTGAGACACGGAGAGACAAAGAGAGAGAAAGAGAGACAGAGAGAAAGAGAGGGAGAAAGAGACAGACGCTCACAGAGAGAAAGAGCATTCCTAATTTTTGTTTTTGCAATCCAAAATTATTGCTCAGATAGTATCTGTCAAAAGCGACTATAAATACATAGCTTGGTAAAATTGAATATTTTTGCTGGATCCTAAATTCAGTTAGACAAAGAGATTTTTACCATTTTCAAAACGAATATCAGAGCTATGAACTTAAAGTAACCACTTTTCCGCTACCCCATTGGTTATGCCATTCATTTTCCACATTCAAAAAAAGTGTAAATATTTTTGGCCTGCGATAAATTACCTCCCTCATTTCATTGCCTTCTTAGTGTGTCAAATGAGATGGTAATTCTTAGTGAGTCAAATGAGATAGTAATTCTTAGTGTGTCAAA
>JADKLZ010000166.1:26312429-26323648 GCA_021533235.1 Biomphalaria straminea
AGGCCCTTATTTCTTGTGCTATATGATAAAAGAAGTAGGCCCTTATTGTGCTTGATCTGAGATTGATTGTGGGAGAGATAACGTTGACAAACCTTTTTTACCAGACAGACAGACACGCAGACAGACAGAGTTGATATAAGTTTTGTAAAAAGGCTCTAGACTAGAACTCAAAGAGGATTAGAAAGACCGGGAGACAAAATCAAATATGTAGATAAGTAGAACAAGAAGTTAAGGTGGCAAGATTGACATGGACCCAACTTGAGGAAATCCAAATGGCTAAGTACATTCGCGGACATATGCTCCACTGGGAAATAAAGGATTAAGTTAAGTACGTCAAGTCACTGCCAGAAAATGACTATTCGTATATGTTGATAGTAATAATAAATCCTCTTACGTTTCATTTTTCCATGGAAATTACAGTTACCTTTTCAAAATTATTCAATGAATGAAATGACATTATTAAACTTTCTTAAAATAAACTATACGTTTGTAAAACATCGACATTCAAAAATGTTCAAAATGGGAACTAATTTCTTTACTTCAATAATAGAATTGTCAAGGGAACAAATGACGCATGCGTCGGTATTTGTGCCCTTCTATTTTGTAGAGTTGTTTGTTTTTTAACAGAAAAATAATTGATGTTAATATGGTGTTTTGCTTCATGTTTGAATTGTATTCACCTTTTCTTTAGAATTTACTTTTCAAATAGAAAATGAGGCTCATTTTTTACTCTTTGTAATGTACACACATTTGTTTGTGCCCAGACAGACAGCGATTGTATGAATAGGAGATGTATCACAAGACTGTATTGCTTTTATTAGCTTAAAAAAATGACAGTTTAAGCAAAAAGTATTAAAGAATGACAAAAAATAAAAAAATCCACAAAGACTATAATGCAGAAAAAAAAACAAATTCATTTCCGGAAGTGAAACAAAATTATACAACAAGAAAGGAAACAAAAAATGTCAATAACACGACCGCAACGTTACCCCAGAGAGTTCTGCTTCCGTTTGAATGTTCTAAATATACAAGAAGAAAATTCTATTAAGTGGTAGCGTCGACATAAGTTGTGCTTTGTTTTCTAAAACAGACAGAAATAAATGTATTTTTTAATATTAGAAAATTAAAGAAGTGCTAAATTATCAAGTAATCAAAAGAAGTGCTAAATAATCAAGTAATCAAAAGAAGTGCTAAATTATCAAGTAATCAAAAGAAGTGCTAAATTATCAAGTAAACAAAAGAAGTGCTAAATTATCAAGTAATCCAAAGAAGTGCTAAATTATCAAGTAAGAAGTGCTAAGTGCAAGTAATCTAGTGCTAAACTATCAAGTAATAAAAAAAGTGCTAAATTATCAAGTAACACATTCTTCGTCCTTTGTTTAATCAGGTGAAGAAATTACATTCGTAGACTTTCATTTACAAGAACCAAGCCTGCCCTTGGTTTAATCTCTTATTGTGGACATGTAGGGGGGAGGAGGAGCCGAGGTGGCTAATCGGTAAAGCGCTTGGCTTCCGAACCGGAGACCAGGGTTCGAATCCTTGTGAAACTGGAATTTTAATTTCGGGATCTCCGGATGCCTCTGAACCCACCCAGCTCTAATAGGTACCTTACATTAGTTGGAAAAAGGAAAAGGCGGGTTAGTTGTTGTGCTGGCCACATGACACCCTCGTTAACCGTAGGCCACAGAAACAGATGACCTTTACACCATCTGCCCTATAGACCACATGGTCTGAAAGAGGAACTTTTGGGGATAGGAGCGTTTCTGTGACGAAAGCGTAACACTATCTCAAATTAAAAACTCTAGTCTTTGTTGAGGTTCGAAATGGAGCCAACCACAAATAACCTAAAAGCTTCGTGAACCCAGCCACTTAACCATACTTTTTACAAAGCTTCTCACTCTGTAGCTTTCTTGTATGCTTGAATTTCTTGCGATCGATTTTTCGACCACATTTCTCATTCAATCTTTATCAAATGTTGCAGCTCTTCGCTCGAAATAAACACACGAGTCAATACAAAATCAACCAATTAATTATTAATTAGTCATAATTAATTTTCTTTTCAGAATAAAAATGTATCATTAGTATTGCGGTTATGTCTTGTGTAGACAATTTGGAGATATAAAAGAAAAAATAGCGTTCTTTTTTTCTAGTTTATAGTAATTTGTTTGTGTATGGAATATGCCATCGGTAAATGAGAAGTTGTATTGTTTAAACTAGCTATGAACTTTGCTTACAGAGCTTTCGCTCGAGACTTACAAACAATAATTTTAAAAATATTAAAATGTGGAAGAAGCAATATGTTACAAGCTGCACTTGGATGTAATGCTCAAACTTACCTGTTCATTTAGAACGAGTGCACGTAGGTTGCAGAGTTCCATTAGCAGTTGAAGTGCTCAGTGTTCAAAAACAAAACTATTACCTCCCTTTGATAACATGCGAGCTTGTGGTTATTGTCGACCCTCAAAGTTAACTTTTGAGTCGCTCTATTCCCCACCAGTGATTCCCAAACGTCTTGTTTGAACCCCACAACCCGCCCTGCTTGCTTGGAGTATTATGCATGTTGAAAAGCGTATCAATTTTAAATGTTTTTTTTTTCCTCGATAATTTCGAAGTCGTGTATATTTATTAAGGAATAATTACATTTAAAATGAAGACAAATTAAATGTTAACACTTATTTAATTAATTTACCAGACGAAAAAAAATATACTCCTTTACAGTGGGCTGATTTGATAAAAAAAATATAACATGGGCTTCAATTTAATTAGGTTTAATATTACAACTTCTCGCTTAGTGATGTCCAGCTTTTTCTAAATTACCGTTATAAGATTGGCTACTTCGCAGAAAGCCCTTTTTCCCACTATATATGAAGATGGAATGACTTTTTAATTTGCAGTAATATATATAGTCATCGTAAGTATTACTGTATTTATATTGTTGCTTAAAACTTTAGCTGAAAATTAGAATAGAATACGAAAGGAACACGTTACTAGACAACGATTTTGTTGGTCACAACTGGGTTTGTGAGTCATGTGAAACATCATTAGGCTTTGAAATCGAAGACATTGCCATTATTATTATAATCTCAAATGATCCTCCAGCTTAAATGGTTTCATAATTCCATGACTTTGTCTAATGATAGACACTTAGGCAGTGAAGATAGGAATGAAGCCAATTTAGCTGACGTTTCTTTTTCGATTCGGACATGTTTCACATGTTGATATTTACAAATTTAAAAATTCATTCCAATATCACGGTTGAAAATCAATGGAGTAACTAAGGCACAAATCACATGTGTGTATGAGTTAATTCCATTAATATGAATGAAATTTAAAGACACGATCTGTTTAAATAAGATCCATTATCCATCTCATAGACCCCCAACTTTTTTTCAATCTCATAGACCCATTGAAAGTCGTCATAGACCACAGAGGGTCTATATATATATACCTTAGGAATCACTGTAATCCATATTATGTCTATCTCTCTCTCTCCATCTTTTTCTCTCTCTCTCTTTTTCTCTCTCTCTCTCTTTCTCTCTCTCTCTCTCTCTCTTTCTTTCTCTAAACTTTCTACAATTCCCACCATTAGGTTGCAAACTTTTAATGGAAAATGAGAACTGGGCGGAACCTAGACTGTGGGTGGCTATTTCAATAATGTCGAATGCAATAGAAATCTGACAGTTAAAACATGGGCGTAGCTAGGAATTTTCCATTGTCTGGATGCCCGTCAGGCTTGACATCCTTGAGGGCCCCTGAATATTACGTAATATTTAACTTTTGATGTAAAAAACGCTCAGTTGGGGGCTCCCCCCCTCAATTGGGAGCCCGGGGGGTATTTTTGTAAATCCCCCCTCCTTCCCCCACCCTAGCTACGCCACTGAGTTAAAACATAGATCTATATTTAAAAAAAAAATAACTACGTGATTGGCCACACAGAAACCCTTTGTTTTTTTGTTTTGACCGTTATAATTTCTTTTTAAATTAAATTTGACTAATGTCTTGAACACGGCGTAGCTGGAATTCCCGCACTCGACTCAAATGTTTCTTTGTATTCAGTAAAGAGTTGAATGAAGAAATAGATGTTCATGAACATTTTGCTCAGCGTCTTATGTAGAAATAATTAGCTGGACTGTAAATAGAAGAACTTGATTATGTAGAGATTTTGTAGATTCCTTGAGGCATAGAGGCGTTACAAGATTGACATAGAATGAAATATGATCCCTCTCAATCATATTGGTAAACGTGAAATTGATAAAAAAAAACACTTTTTTTTTTACAAAATCTGTCTGTCTGTCTATCCGTCTGTCTGTCCGTCTATCCGTCTGTCTGTCCGTCTATCCGTCTGTCTGTCCGTCTATCTGTCTGTCTGTCCGTCTATCCGTCTGTCTTTCCGTCTGTCTGTTTTTATAAATAAAAAAAGGCTGTACTCGTCATTTCTCCCACATCAAATCTCGAATCAAGCTGAAATTTAGATTACTGTGTTTTGTCCTTGTCAAACAAGGGAAAGAAATTGTAATGACTGAAGTGGTGGTATAAGCTGAATTAGTCCCCTTAATAGATCATCGTCTGAGTTTTAGCGAACACGAGCCCGAAAAATAAGTCGAGACTATAGTAACAATAGATAATTATACAATCTTCTATGTTCATAATCTCTCCACTAGCGGAATGGTTACCGTGTTGGCTTTGATAAGCCTGAGTATTCTGGTCCTTCCATCCTTTTATTTTTATAAATGCTTTTCTTATTGTTAGTCAGAATGTATTACAACTTAAATTACATGACTGATTCAAACAAATTAATAAAAGAACGCTTAATATAAGCTTTTTTGTGTAAATACATGTATTGAAAATGGACGTGTGATAGACCAACAGACAACACAAAAACAATATTGGATTTTCCCTGCGGGGTAAAACTAAAAATAAATGAAAAGAAAAAGTAGAAACAAAATGTTCATTCACAGACATGAGGATGTTGGCATTGCGGTAAACTATGTAATCAGTGATTTATTTGAAGCCTTTGTACATTTTACGTTAGACTGAACAGAGAAAGGCACTCAATTTTATGGTTGCATCCAAGCTCTCTTGGGTCATTCACTTCGAAGCAGTGGCGTAGCTAGAGGTTGGGGAGGAGGGGGAGAATTCGAAAATTCCCCCGGGTGCCCATCTGAAGTGGGCCCCCAAATGAGTGTTTTTTTTTACATTAGAAATTAATAATTACGCAAAAAGTATGGGCCCCTAAAAAGGTTAAGCCCCCCGAGCCCCCAAACAATGGAAAATTCCTAGCTTCGCCCCTGCTTCGAAGCCAGATAAGTGAACTCTACGTGTAGTTCTATTATTACATAGAAGTTGTCAGCTGCTCCAACACCGTAACGTACATTCATGGGCGTGTGTGATGTCATTTCAAGTTCTGTGAGTTCATTACGTACACTAGGTCTAGATCACACTGTCAATGTAACGAATGTAACGACCCATAATAATGGAAGCACTAAAAGGATGCCTCTTTCAGAGATCGCAGTCTATTGTGGGAGGGTGGTACATGATGTAACTCTCATCTTTTTGTTTGTCCGACATTTAACGAGGGTGTCACGAGGGTGTCACGAGGGTGTCAAGAGGTTGTCACGAGAATGTCATGAGGGTGTCATGAGGGTGTCACGAGGGTGTCACGAGGATGTCATGAGGGTGTCACGAGGGTGTCACGAGGGTGTCATGAGGGTGTCACGAGGGTGTCATGAGAGTGTCATGACGGTGTCACGAGGGTGTCATGAGGGTGTCACGACGGTGTCACGAGGTTGTCATGAGGGTGTCACGAGGGTGTCATGAGGATGTCACGAGGGTGTCATGAGGGTGTCATGAGGCCAGCACAACGTACAAATCACCTTTGCTTCCCTTATATACATCAGGCATATATAAGAATTGTTGGCGTAGAGGCTGGGTGGTAAAGAGCCTGGGTTCGAACCGAGAGGTTTCGGGTTTGAATCCTGGTGAATACAGGGATTTTGAATGAAAGGATTTTCAAGGCGTCCCTGTGTCCAACCAACTGTAATAGTTACCTGACATATGTTGGGGAAAAACTAAAAGCGGTTGGTTGCTCTACTGGTCACATGACAAACTCGCTTGATACAGCCGGTCACACAAATAGATGACGTTTGTATCATGTGTCCTATACATCACAAGAAAGAGGAACTACTTGAAGAACTGGGTCCTGGGTCATGGCACGTCCTAAAAGTCAGGAAGTTCAAAATCACTTTTTTTTTAACCGGGATTTAAACACAAGTACTCTAAGTTCGTGGAGTAATGACTGTACCACTCGGTCACCCACAATACTAATTGAAGTACTATAAAGTATTTTGTCACAATTATTTCCTGTCCTGGTCTATATTCTTCTTAATATTTATAATATATACTAAACATGTATTTTTTAAATACCGTTTCTAATTTTGGACTTCAAAAAGTGTAAAGAAAAAAAGGGTGGGGGGAGAAGGTGGGAGAATTCGAAAATCCCCCCCCCCGGGTCCCCATTTGAAGTGGGCCCCCAAATGAGTGGGTCAAGTCGAGTAAAGTGTAAAGCTTAAATGAACGCTCTCTGTCTGGATGGAGTCTTAAACGCGTTTAACTCCGACTTCCCATTCTCAGATATGTTGAAATTGTACACAATTATTCATAGTGAAAGACAATAGATGCAGTCAATTAGTTTTGTTTTAAATATAACATTGTACATAAACCATGCAGTATAGAGAGATATGACAGTGATTTTGCGCTGATTTCCCATATGAAAGATCTCTTTTCAAAAATGTATTTAGCTTGCTACAAAGTATTTATCAACTCACTCTGTCTGTCTGTCTGTCTGTCTGTGCTCAGAAGTTTGCCCAAGATATTTATCACACTTCCCATTGTCTGATAAGTTAAAACTTGGCACAGTTATTCATTGTCCCTGACAAAGCATGAGTAAAAAAAAAAACACAACAATTTATTAATTTCTTATTGTAAACTACATCAAACTTGCTTAATAAAAAGGTAATTAAATCATACAATATCGAGCAATATGTCTGTAAATGTGCAGTTCTTTCCCTTATATAAGCTTTGTTTTTAGAGGAAAAAGTGTTTTTTTAAAAATTTTGCTTGCTTTTGTGTTTACACTAGATGCTAAAAGCTAATAAACAAGAGACATAACTAGAGAAGAACGAAACGACGCGCATTTATTTAGGAAAAATTTTCCCATTGACCAATTTTTCCGTAATTATTATATATCTAGTTCTAACGTTGACTGTGCTTAGTTTCCGCCAGCTTATTTCACGGGAGATAATCTTCAAAGACTTTTCCTAATCAAAGTTTTGAAATTAAAATCTCGGTAAACCGATGATAAGTTCTTACATCTATTTTTCATTTAGAGTCCTCTATTGATAGGTTAAATTTCATCAATGTCATCTTATAAAGGTTAACTAAAAAAAGCTAATTAAAGTTTGATTATCCCAATGCTTTCGTTAACTTGCGTGATTATATAATACTAGTCGACCGGCGGCATAGCATACGCAGCCATTTCCCAGGGCAGGCCTTAGGCACTACAACATATGCGACCACAGTGGGTCCCGCACTTTCATTGGACCCGTGCTAATTTTTTAGGTATATAAATGATTAAACCAATTTACATGAAGTTAATTCCTTTTTCCAGTCTATATTTATTTATGCCTATGCTATTTTGTGAATGAAAATAGTGCGGATTCGGATAAACCATTTCCATTCACACCATGCTGCGCCATGGGATCTTCCCATTTACTTGTTATAAGTGAATTCATGAATAAAAAATACTACAACATATGCGACCACAGTGGGTCCCGAACTTTCTTTGGACCTGTGCTAATTTTTAGGTCTATAAATTATGAAATTGAACCATTTTATAAAACATAACAGTTTTCCCGCGGCCTCTTGATTTACCAGGAGCCCCCTGGAAATCTCCTGAAATGTTATTAAATGCTATGCCGCCGGTCGAAAAAGTCCTGGAAATTTCCGGACATTATTAAAATCGTTTTAAAGTAAAAAAAAAAATGCTATGCTATTTTGTGAATGAAAATAGTGCGGATTTTGGATATATTATTTCCCATTCACACCATGCTGCGCCATGGGATCTTCCCATTTGCTTGTTATAAGTAAAGCGAATGCGTGAATTCGTGAATGAAAAATACTATGAAAGAAGCTAAAAAAAATGGCTAATTGACCTTAATTTACTCGATATTAAGAATATAGCTGCACTCATGTAACAATGCTTTAGAAAAACAAATTTGAATGTTAATTTGATTAAATTTACTATAATTAGTATGTTCATGTGCAAAAGCATAAAACTATACTTGCGAAGAGAAGTTCTATAATCTTCTTAGAGTTGAATTCGAGCTTTAGATCTAGATCTAGATCTAGGAATAGAGAGATCGTAATCATGTCTAATGAACGAATGTGCGTAATTAAAGTACTTTGTAAAGTGAAACCTGAGAGTATACTCTATCTGTGTATTGTTGTTCTAGTTTCAAATAGTCTAACGACACAATAATGTGGAAATACTTTTAATATTATGACAATAATCTGAGAAGAAGAGATAATTATATTAACACCACTTTCATTCACAAAATAGTGCAGATTGGGATGCACCAATTTCCATTCACACCGCGTGCGTGCGCCATGGGATCTTCCCTATTTACTTGTTGTTGCTTGCATGTTGTTGTTGTTTGACCTCTTACTTTGAGGATTATATATATAGATTCTATAAGCGTGTTATTCTATGCCATCATACGAAGCAATCATCCTGAGGCATTTTATATATCAAGAGAAGATCTTTTCCCTTTGCAACTTCTTGTGTGCCTAAGGGGTCAAACCTTGATACACAGCTGCGGTTGCAGGTTGGGCACATGCAATCGCCAGGCGCCGTTGCGTTTTTATCACACTTTCTTCTATTGTTGTGTATGACATCTGCAATCCATGACCGTGTCGATTTTGAGTAGCTTCAAGTCGCGTTTACATACATCAGTATACCGTAAAAGTTAGATGGCCATACAGAATGTCTTGTGTAAGTAGTCCTTCTTGCATTCTATCAACGTGTCCGAGCAAGCTAAGGCGTCTGGTCCTGATAACACAGAACATGTCCTGGCACCCTGCTCTTTGTAGCACTTTCTAATTGGTTATTTTATCTTGCCACCTTATTTAAAAGATCCGCCTTAGGCATCGGAGTCGGAAAATATTCAGCTTCACCTACCATGAGTAGGTTGACCATGTTTCATTTCGTATAGCAATGAAATATTATATCATATATAAAGCACCAGATTTAATGATTTTCTGCTGAAAATATGTTGAAATTTTCGGTACGAGCACGCTACAAGTGGACAATTACCCACAAACGTAACATTAAAAGTATTGGTAAAAAAAAAACAAATTGGAAAGAAATGTTAAAGTTTCTGACCCTGACCTTGACCCGTCAAAGTTTGGTTCCAGTTACCACATTTCCCGACCTAAGCTGGGTGGAGGGGATGAAAACTTCCTTCCAAAAATGTATTTAAAAAATGTGACCAAAAAATAAAACACTACTGCAATAACCGAAATCAAGGAAATCCAAGTTCAGTGTTTGAGAACGTTCAATCTCCCCCCCCCATCCCAACCCATGAAAATGAAAAGCAAAACTAATTCCATGATCGTATTGTTTAGGAGTGTGGAGATCAACAACACGCCTAGCCAAAAAAAAAAATAAATATTTCACTCATTGATTTCACTCTACCAGTTGCCAGGCTAAGTTTATAAATATAACAGCGCCAGCCCAGGCCCCCCTGGCTTGGAGGGGTATTAATGTCGTGGCACTAGCTCCCGACAACCTATTCTTGGATACAAATGGCCTCTAAACTCTAGAAAAGAAAACGCATCACCCTGATTTAGTGTATATCATAATATTATGAGAAGGTTTATGTTGTATAAAGATGATAACGTCCTACCCCATCATCAGATGCCCTCTCCAAAATAAAAATCCCAGTTACGCCTATGTGATTAATATCATATCATTGCGTCAATTGTATGTTAAGAATACATGTATGCAGCCTATTATCTCTGTTATTACTAATATACTTTCTGTATAAGTGGTTGTTATGTATGAACTGGATGTTGGTCTACAATTTCTCATTTTATTCCTTTCTGTCTAACCAAGGAATAACATTATTTGACTTTTGAAGTACTTTAAAAATGTAAGTGAACAGGGGCGAGCTAATTCTTAATTTTTAATGTAAAAACACTCATTTGGGGGGCCCCTGTAGTGGGGGCCCGGGAGGAATTTTCAAATTCTCCCCCTGCTCCTCCCACCCTAGCTACGCCACTGTAAGTGAATGCACTTTTGATGTCTAATTATTGAAATATAGTTACATAATAGTTACTTCGTTTAGTTATGTCACTCTGTAGTGCTTTTGTATAGTAAAAATTTTATAAGTATGAATTATTTGAAATTAAGTGATTACAGACCTACATATATCATAACAAGCAGGGGCGTAGCTAGTAATTTTACATCGTTTGGAGGCCCGGGGGGCTAAACCTCTTTTGGGGCCATGCATATAACGTAATACTTTATTTTTAATGCAAAAAGAAACAACAAATTTGGTACCCTTCGAGTGGGGCCTGGGGGATTTTCCAATTCTCCGCCCTCCTGCCCCCACTCTAGTTACGCCACTGATGACAAGATAGGAAAACGAAATGAAAAGTTATCCTCTCATGATGAAATCGTAATGTACGGAACTCTTTGTCAAGCTGTAAGGGAAGTCGTAATAATTCTTGGAAAAGTAATAATCTTTAGTTTTCAAAGTGTACAAATGCTATCCCATTTTGTAGATTTTAAACAGAAAGGGCTTTTTAATCACATGAATATATATTTTCCCATATATTTAGCATATAAAATCCTTTCCTGTTAGTTTCCATTGAAATATTGTTTTGAAAATCCTCAATGGTTATGATATGACATTTGTCCTTCTATTTTAGATTTTAAATTTCAATAGATTTTTCGAGATCTACACATGGGCGCCCGCAGGATTTTTTCCAGGGGGGTGCAAGATACCATCTACGGTTCAATATTTAAAAAAGGACCCCCCCCCCTTTTTTATTTCCATATACGATAATAAGTGAACTGTAAATACGGTCGATCTAACAAAAATTATTAACAACGAATCTATACTCTTAAGCGAGCAATTCTTGTATATATATATATTTCT
>JADKLZ010000166.1:26333648-26362213 GCA_021533235.1 Biomphalaria straminea
ATATATATATTAACACATTGAGTGGAACCACACACGTAAAATTATTAATAGACTCCAAATCAGCAGACAAAGTTTTGTATTACATAAATAAAATACATAATAAGAATATAGGCATTTCCAGTCATCACAAATATAGAATGAAAAAGTTTTCTAGGTCACATACTCTTTAAACAGCAAACATATTACACTCCTTATCCACAGGAGTCTTGCTGACTTCTGTCCAGTGGTCATTTACTAACTCATACTATTCCTCGTGAAAAAAGCACGGCATTATATCAAGTGACTTAAAGTCAACCATATGTCACTGAAAGTCTCAAATGAATGTGTTACAGTTGCTTTATTCTGTTTTGGCCCATTTCTGAGTCGAAAATTAGAGCAATACAACTTACCTTAACACGATGCCTTAACAGAGAAGTGAAACATGTATAGTGAACTGTGAACGAAATACGATTGACATTTCTTTTAGAATGACGATTGTTCCTTCTGATCCCCAGAATTTGTATGGCTCTCAGAGCGTTCGGCTTCTACCTGTCATCCAACATCATAATGGTCATTGCAATTGACCGCTACATGTCCATCGTCCATCCCATGATGCTGAGTGGCTCTATAAGACGCTGCAAGATAATGCTAGTGATAGCCTATGTGGTCAGTCTAGTCTACAGCTTACCCCAAGTAAGTAATGTGATAGAAAGTCCTTGTTCGACTTACCTTAAATTATAAGATACAGAGTAATTGTACAGCTTAAATAGGGTAAGTTATATAAATGTAAAGAAAACAAATAGTTTATTGGTTCCTAGAGTACGGTTGCTTTGATTCTAAATTGCAAGAAGTATTGAATGTCTCGAGCAAGTTTTCGCAGCGCAGCCATGTTCGTTTCTTTAATCTTAAGATTCGGTAGAAAAGATTCATTAGCACTTTGACACGTACCATCTAAAGGCTGTATGAAAAACACCTAAACACATTGATGTCGCAAAAAAGGCGGTGTTTATTTCTTGTACGCAAAACCTGCCCTGACAATGATCTTGTGGACTTTGGTGCATTGGTTTCCAAACATAACCCTTGAAAAGTCGTACTGTCGTTGACTTTGACTTATTTCGCTGATCAGGACTTGACAATTCTTATTTCCACGGACCTTGTTCTCTCGGAGTCACATTATACACATTGTTGAGGACCTTTGTTTGTCTCTCTGTTCGTATTCCCGCGATTCTCAACCTTAAGCATACTGACCTCCAAACATCGTTTCGTTTAAAAGATATACATTAGATGGTCAACGGAAATCACTGGAACGACAAGAATGAGACCAAAAGACTCTGCTGAAAAACAATAAAACCACTTTCTCATAAACCTATTTATTCGATTCAAAAAGTTATTTTAATTTAAGTCCGGCCGTTACGTTGGAAAATCTGGTAATTTTTTTCTCTGTTATCGGGTAGGTGGTGGTTTAGGGCTAAATCATCAGTAAGCTGGATTAGAGTTGCTTATTTTTGGTTGTTTTTCCTATTTCTCTGTGTTAGTAATTTCTTAGGATGGTCGTCCTCCAACCTTCTGTATCTCTCAAGAACTTCTAATGCTGCTCTGTTGCGCCTTAACTTATGAGATTTTGTATGTAAAGGTTAGCGTCTTGTGGGTCACATATATACTAAGTGAAAGACGTTATGGTAGTTCCCGTTTAGGTCCCGTTAGCGAAAGTAGTGTCAGTAGTAGTGTCAGTACTAGTAGTGTCAGTAGTAGTGTCAGTACTAGTGATGTCAGTAGTAGTGTTAGTACTAGTAGTGTCAGTACTAGTAGTGTCAGTACTAGTAGTGTCAGTACTAGTAGTGTCAGTACTAGTAGTCTCAGTAGTGTTAGTACTAGAAGTGTCAGTAGTAGTGTCAGTACTAGTGGTGTCAGTTGTAGTGTCAGTGCTAATGGTGTTAGTTGTAGTGTCAGTACTAGATGTGTCAGTAGTAGTGTCAGTACTAGTAGAGTCAGTAGTCGCGTCAGTACTAGTAGTGTCAGTAGTCGTGTCAGTACTAATAGTGTCAGTAGTCGTGTCAGTAATAGTAGTGTCAGTAGTCGTGTCAGTACTAGTAGTGTCAGTAGTAGTGTCAGTACTAGTAGTGTCAGTAGTAGTGTCAGTAGTAGAGTCAGTGAAAATATCAAACGTATCAAATCCTTGTATGAAAATTAACAGTCACAATATTTAAAATAAAAAAAAAACGATATTGAAATTGTTGTGTCTACAACTACATCTGTATTTAAAGAATCCACGCACGCTGGGTAAATCCCTTTTAAATTGAATTGGAGACTCTTAAAGAAAAAAATAAATAAATTTTATTTTAGATGATAAACATTCTCTCTGTGCCTCCATCACCAACCAAAGATAAACAACATTGCGCCACACGCTTCCCTGTCTCTTCTATACAACTTACAATTCGAATCAACTATGGTTTTCACGTGACTTTTTTTTCCATTTTTCTAATCAAAATAAAATTCGTTTTTTTTGCTTAAGGTCCAAAAATTCTCATCGCATTTACCGCGGTTCTAGTTTAGAAAAGATCACAGACCTATAGCACTTGATCTTTATCTAGGTTATTCTCGATCTACACTAGAAGAGTTTAAATATTGAAATGGTATTTTCTCAGAGTTTTGTTTGTAATGAATACAAAATAATGAAATAACGTTTATAGGCTTCACATGTAATAAGACATGTTTTTATTAAAACATATAATAGAATAAGATTTTTAGAACATATGATAGAATTAGATTTTTAGAACATATGATAGAATTAGATTTTTTTTAAAATGATAGATTTAGATTTCCTAGATTTGCGTCCTGTTTGAGTCTCTTTTCGCGGCTATTTATAATCTCATTCATAGAGATAAAAAATATAGAGGTACTTGTGCGAAAACTTCTTTTGTGACTTTAATTTTAGAAATTTAAGGCAAAAACATAGACATGTATAAACATATAGTAGCATAACGAAATAACTTCCTATAACTTGAAAACATGTATATCTATTCTATTCGGATCTCCGAATTCTGAGAAATTAAAAAAATAGCATGATGTTCAATCTTAGAGATTAAACAAAACTCATAGACACAAATACAGTACACAAAATCGCCATTCACAAATTTTCTTTTCATAAAACTCTTTTATCAGCAAGTCTATATTTATTTATGTCTATGGGCAAAAGTTTATGTCTGCCATATATATTTACACTCGCAAAAATATGCCCCAATTGATATCTTAGATTTGAAGTAATTTTTAGTAGCGTTTCCTCATCAGACGAATAGTAAATATAGGTCACAAATAACATAATAGTCGACAAAAACACAATCCATTGTTAATGACAGAAAATAACACGTCATTTTTCTATCAGTTTCCCCCGTCTAAGATTTTATCCAGTGTAATATTGATTGAGGGAAAAAAAAAACTTAGGAAAAACGAGACTAAAATACTTAGTTTTATATAACAGTAATTCTGTGTTTATTTTTCCACCCAGACAAACAGGGCGATGTAAGAACTCCGGCTACAAAAACATGTCTGAGTTTTAAATATTTTTCTTAGGGTTAGGGGCGGCGGTGTAAAAAAAAAGGTTAAAGTTCACGGATGTTTACCCTGAAGTGGTACTGCTTACACGAAACAACAACAACAAAAAAAGACCCCATAGAGAGCTGAGCTTAAACTCCCTGTCTGAAAGGCTGGAATCCTTTCGCTTGCGGATGTGATGTCATCATGATTATGCTGTCCGTCACTTGACTCTTGAGCACTCATAATAATGGATTTTTCTAGTCAACTGGATTATGTTGTTCTACTGAATCGACAAGCCAAACTTTTAGATCTATTTTTAGAAACAATAAAGAAACTCTAGAATCTTTGAGTCTAAAGACTTCTATTTAGAAGACGATGTAATTTTTATTTCAATAATTCAATTTGAACACTATAATTATATAAAGCAGCTCACACATTTTTGTGGACCCCGAGAGGGGAATAGCAGCTATTAGTTATTGTAGCCTGTTGTCCGTCCGACCGTCCTTCCGTCCAATTTAGATCACAGAAACTGGAAAAGATATTGAAAATCCGAGATTATAATATTTTAGATCTAATAAGTTCAGATGCCACAATAACATGTTTTCTTTTCTGAAAGCTAACCATTGAATTTTTAAAAGGTAAATATGCAAACAGTTTTTTCATTGAATACATCATTGTTACTTCTATTCATTATTCGTAAAAAAAACATGGATCTTATCTTATACAATACAGAAGTTACTTCAAAAAAGAAGATGATTACGTCCTCGCATTATGCATTCAGTCATGCATATTAACCAATGACTTAAATTCTGCCAAGTCACTGGTTTTCCTGGCTAGCTCAGGCAATCCATACCATGCGAATTGCAAAATTTTATTTTTTTTCCTATAATATGTATATTCTTATTTTATTCGGGGCCACCAAATTCACTTCGCCTATGGCCTCCAATTATCCAAGGCCAGTCCCGACTGGCAGTTCCGAAAAGTATGTGAACATTCGGAATAAAAACATTCTGATGTTCGGTAACACAGTTGTATTCACTGGCCAATCATTAAATCAATATGGAATCTGAAGGAAGAAATTTTTAGGTTCCTTGATCTAATGAAGAGTTGAAGACTGACTTTATGTTTATCACCGAAAGCATTGTAGTTTGTTGTTTGCACATGAAATGTATGTGCATCTGAAATCTTTTCAAACAAAGCATATATATATATACTAGACAGATATTAACCGCTGTCCGCGGGTCTTAATTTGCGTAATGCTGATGTAGTCAGTGATATTGTGCATTAGAAACAAAGAAAATAATAATGTTTAAAGTAAAGCGAATGCGCGAATTCACGTTAAAAAAGAAATCATTAATGGAGCTATAAATAGAAACTTGACCTTATTTTACGCGATAATAGGATAATAGTTGCAATCATGTAAAAATGCTTTAGAAAACAAATTTCAATGTTAATTTGATTAAAATATGAAATGAATGGACTATAATTAGTATGTTCAAGTGTTAAAGCTTTAAACTATCTTTGCGAAGAGAAGTTCTATCATCTTTAGTTCTAGACCTAGATCTAGATCTAGGAATAGAGAGATTTGTAACCTTTCGGTAATGTCTAATGCAACTATGTTCAACAGGATTTTTATATTCGCAGATATTCGCTAGATCTAAATACTTTCGATCTTTTTCTCATGTCAACATTTTTAAACAAAGCCTAGTTCATAAAATAGTATAGCTGTAATAGACTTTATTTTTTGTTAGGGTTTTAAGTTTGTTTTAGGGCTACAATTCATACATACAGGTCTAAGTTAGTACCCAAGGAATATTTCTGTCAAGTTTTGTCAAGATCGGTGAAATGGTTTTGATTTCTATACGGGGACATACATACATACATACATACATACATACGCCTTTGTTTTCCTTTTATATATTATATATATATATATAAATATAAATAATATAATAATATAATATATATGTATATGCGGCCCGCCTTGTCCCCAAATTTCATTAATGCGGCCTTCGGTTGAAAAAGGTTGCCCACCCCTGCTCTAGTCAAATGTTAATATTGATTTGTTATAAATCTTACTGCTCTATTTTGTGTCTGTTCCAGTTTCTTAATGTTTTCTTGAGTTGAGGGGCCCCAAACAGAGGATGCATATTCTATTATAGGCCTAACCAAGTTAAATAACATTTAGTTTTATGTTCTTATTTGATTTATAGAAATTTCTTTTAATAAACCCTAATGCTTTGTTTGATTTCTTTATTGTTTCATAAATATGGATATGTCATGACAGTTTTTCATTTATTATAACACCTAGCTATTTTGCGTTTTTAGTCTGTGTTACTGGTTTACCATGAATAAGATAAGTGGAATTAATTTGTTTTAGTTTTTTTTTGTTACTCTTAATAAATGACATTTTTCTGGGTGGAAAGACATGCTCCAATTTGATTCCCATTTCTGTAATTCATCAAATTCTCTTTGTAACATTTCTGTATCTTGTGTTGTTTTTATTGTCCTATATATTATGCAATCATCTGCAAATAATCTGACTTTTGTTCCTGAACTAATGCAATTTGGTAAATTGTTTATGTAAATTAAAAATAGTTTTAATAGTAGTGTTAAAAGACTAAATAACTATGGGAGGTCATTGTCTTGTATATTTTTTTTATTCTTTTTAATGTATATACCAAAGTTTTGTCATTTTCTAAAAAAAAAATACTTTAAAAATGTGTGTATTGTTAACTAAAATGTTTTCTGCCCTACAAAGTACTTAAATTTTAAATGACATGTTTACTTTAGTTTTAAAAGTGAAAAATAGTTTATATTATGTATATAAATAAAATATAATTTTAAAAATCATTTGATAGGCAATGCTTAATAATAAGCACTAGCAGTACAATAGCAACCAAATATACATAAGATAGAGATATGAAGGGAAAATTTTTTTTTCTCCCGGCCTTGAATGAGATCTTGACCCTATGTACAGCGATCAATTAGATAATCATTCAATATTATCAGACAGGCCAATCTCACGTTGAACCATATCTTCTCAATCATCTGTTCATTGAACACATATGAATATCAACATTGTAATAATAATAATAAGATTAATATACGCTCGTATCTCCGTAATACATTGTCCGTCTGACTAACAAAAAAAACTGTAAAACTTTTCGATACGTTCACGTATTCTTCTATTAAATTGTCGGAGACAGGGCTGGGGCTGTGGCTGTGGCTGAGGCTGAGGCTGTGGCTGTTGTTCATTACTTTTATTCATTGTTTACGATATTCTTGGTGAAAATATTGAAAGCCGCCCTTGTACCTGCCTGGGATGGACTATTTCTGGGGGCCGATTGTTAGACTGTGTCTCTATATAGACTATCTTTGTAATCTTGTTATGCAAACTTTTATGTAAGTTTCTATGCAAGCCAATGGTAAGCTTACTTTGTCTGTGTTTAGTAATCCGCTTCAATAAACATTCAATTGTGTAGCGAAAAGACTTATAAAAATTAACATGAAACCATGACCTTGTAACAATAAGACCATTAATCACGAGACTATTAACCATTAGAATTACATCACATTCATGGGCGCCCGCAGGGGGGTGCAAGGGGGTGCACTTGCACCCCCTGGATTCTGAGTAGCAAAAGTGTAGACAATACAATTTTTTGCAACATTAAATCAATTAACTTCTTAGTAACCACTTAGCAAATAGTAATTCCACTGTAGTACAATCATAAGGATAGTTAATGTTGGAGTTGACTAGTCTAGGTCTAATAGTAGGCTAAAATAGTAGGCTAATAGGAATAGATGGCCGACGTGCACCCCTCTAGATTCTAGTAGCCACATTGTAGCAAATTTTATAAAAATTAATTTCTTAGAAGTAGCAATTTAAATAAGAAGTTTTGCTTCCACCGAAGTACAGCTGTAAGGAAAAACTATTGTTTCAATAAACAAGAATATGCTAATCAGGTGTTGATGTCTGTCCATGTACGCTTTATTATAGTCTTGCAATTTTTAGTACTGTAAAAAAAAGTGAAATATTCTATTTCACGTAGGCCTAAGTCGTGACAATTTGTTATCTCTTACACATAATTATTCTTATTATTATATTTAGTTATAAAAGGGCCTAGAATGGGAGAAATTTTTTTTTCTAGGAGAAGAAATCCTTGATGATTTTATTTCTATACGATAAATGTGAAAGTTTCTTTGAACAAGAATGAGGAGTGCAGTCATATGTGTAAATGTATTTATGTTATGCGGAGTTAAGGTCGGTTTTTAGTGCTAAATAGCAGGTTAAACACGTCCACCAGTTTACGATTGCAGACTATACAAGAAAGCTCTTAATAATAATACAGTTTAATTTTTATAGCACTGTAGGCTCAAGGCACTGTGATAACATTACAAAAATAACAAGGTTACAAAGACAGTTTGTGAGAAAGCACAAACTCATTATCGGTCCCCGAAGTGGTCCACCCAGGCAGGTAAAAAGACAGGTATCAATATTTTCAGAAAAAACATCATAATTAAATTCTTTTAAAGAAAAATGACAGAGAAAAATGGAAAAAGAAGGTTGACAGATCTTGTGTGGTCCAGCAGACCATAGGATATGTGAAAGTGAATGTGGAGTCAAATGTGAACCTGGCCTAACTGATGTCTTATAATGAATATCTAATTTATCTAATTGTCTGTAGGGTCAATCTCCAAAAAAAATTCCTTTTGTCAATTGAATCTTGCTGTGTATACATGGAAATTACACCTGATAATATGAATACCTACTTAATTATTGTTGTTTTAAATTATGTTACACTTATTTGCATTTTAAATATATTTGTTTTCTCTTAAAAAAAAAAGGAAACATTATTTTTGGATAGGTGTAATGCTCTGCACTATAAAACTTAAGTAGCGTAGCGACACAAATGTAAAAAAATAATTTTCTACTAAAAGTCTAAAACCATTTGCATAAATGTGTTAAAAATATGGTAAAAAATTACCTCCCTTACTAAAGAGCTTGTTACTATTTATAGTGAATAGTTGTAAAAGTGGTGTATTTTTTGAAAAAAAAAAAACTGCTTGCATAAGTGATTTAAAAAATAGATTTTTCGCTTTAAGAAAAGCAGAATCTAGTCTTATTTTCCGATGGGCTATTCGTGCGGCATTATTCAAAATATCGCTGTTGCTTTGCTATTTTGTCATCAGATATACCTGCTAGCAAGGCGTTGCAGTAGTCAAGTCGGGAGAGTATGAAAGCTATAGCTAGCTTTTTGTTGACTCTGTCGTCAAACTGAGTCAAACAGGGTCGGATATGACCTAATCATTGAAGCTGAAGATAACGGCCCTTGCAGTGCTGACATGTGTGGGACGACAAATATGCCATGAATGCCATCACATGCCATCGTAATAGGCAAAGCGACAATTTGAATTAACGTAGCAATGGCAGCAGCAAGAAACAAAAAAAAAAAAAAAAACGAGCATCAACATTTGCTGGGTATTTTGGTGATGAAACTGCAGATATCTGTGTCACTTTTCGGTTTGTTTGTTGATTGCTATCGAATTTGAGAACAAGTTACTGGTTTTGTTCCTGTTCGTATATGGGGGGGGGGGCTGGAAACCAGTTCCTTTTTTTAATATTCTCCGTAGACGGAAATTTGCACCCCCCTGGAAAAAATCCTGCGGGCGCCCATGATCACATTACACATTTACTGTGACTGTAACCTAGTAATACAACATTTAACCATGACATATTTAACCATAAGACTTGAAAACATGTGAGACATTCAGCCTTGAGATATTAGTCTATAAATATTTAGCTGTAAGTAACTTAACCTAAAATATATCATTGAGACATTTACACATAAAACGTTTTGCTATTAGACATTAGCAATAAAACAGTTAATTTAAAAGGATTTTAACCATAAGACATAACCTCTTGCAAGACATTTAAGAATGAATATATGTAACCATGATGTTGCGCGGTGGTCGAATGGTTAAGCGTTTGGCTTATGAACCTGAAGTTCTGGGTTCGAATCCCGGGATTTCAATATTCGGGATTTTTAGGGCACCCCTGAGTCCACCCATCTCTAATGGGTACCTGACTTTAGTTGGGGAAAGTAAAGGCAGTTGGTCGTTGTGCTGGCCACATAACACCCTGCTCGTTAACCGTTGGCCAAAGAAACGAATGACCTTAACATCATCTGCCCCATAGATCGCAAGATCTGAAGGGGACACTTTTTTACTTACTATATATATGTAATCATAAATATCAAACTATGAGACATTTAACCATAAAGCATTCAACCCATGAGATATTTCACTACAAAACAATAACCATTTAACCATAAATATTGAACTCATGATACACTGAACGATAAAGTATTTAAAGCAGGGGTTCTCAATAATTGGGTCGCGACTCTCATGGGGGTCAAATGTTGATTTGCCAGGGGTCGCCAAAGACCATCGAAAAAAATGGATTATTTTGGTCTATTCTTCTATTGCTCAGTATGTGTGCCGGGGCGCCCCCCCCCCCACGGCAGAGTGGGGGATTGTAGAAAGGCGTCGTCGAGCTTGAAAGGTTGAGAACCGCTGATTTAATGCATAAAATATTTGACCATTAATACATTTAACCATGAGGCATTTAACCACTTGACATATCACAATGAGACTTCATACTATGAAACATAACTCTTTTTGCAAACATTGTAGGAACTCACTCTGTCTGTCTGTTGGTCTGTCTATCTGGGACAAAATTGAACTTGTTTTTTTCTTTCTTTTCCCATTTCCGGATCAAGGTAAAACTTTGCACAATTATTCATTAAACCAGAAAATACACGAATCAATAAAAAAAAATTGAATAATTAGTTAATCAATTATTGGTGATTAATTATTTTGTTTGATTACGAAATAAAGGAAATAACTTCTACTTAGTGAAAGATGTGGATAGACATGGATTGAGTCCCTTTTTTACGTTTTCTTTCTTATTATTTTGTCTCTCCCATTTCCCACTCTAAGATCAAGTTGAAATGTGCATAATTATTCATACAATCAAATACAATCAATACAAATATTAGCCAACTAGTTCAACATTTAGTACTAATTAATTAATTGTGTTTTGTATTTATATTGCTTTTATATTGCTTTTTTATATAGCGCTACTTTCATGCTTATAGCATGCTCAGAGCGCTTTGGTCCAATCTCATTTGTGGACCAGTGGGGGGAGGGGGTATCTAGGAGTTTGTTTTCCCTGCTGCCTTTAGGCGCTCGGTAAACACAACTCTGCCCGAGTCGGGTGTCGAACCTCGAACCCCCTTCTAGGTAGCCGAGTCAAGCCAAGTTCAAGCGCCTCTTAGCCTCTCGACCACGCTTCCCACGCTTTTAGAAAGGGAAAAATAGATAGTACTTAGCGGTTCCTTCTCTTAGATGAGCTTTTTTTTGTTTTTCTTAAAGTATTCTGTTTTTAATTCTTTGTTTCTCTCTCAGAGCATCATATTTCACATAGAGCGCCATCCTAACTTCCCCTGGTTCCTGCAGTGCGTCACGTTCAACTTCTTCCAGAACGACAGCCAGGAGCTGGCCTACGACATGTTCAGCTTCGTGGCAGTGTACGTCAACCCTCTGTTGGTCATAGTCACGGCGTACACTCTCATCTTAATCAAGGTGAGTCACAAAGCTAAATGCTGGTTGGCGTTCAACAATTTCAATTCATATTTATGAGGTTTATTACAAAGCTTTTATCAACTCACTCTGTCTGTCCGTCTGTCTATATGGTAAAAAATATGTACACGTTATTTCTCATGAAACTTTGCAAATTTTTTTTTATTTATATAGACAAGACATTAATCAATTAGACAATGGACTACTGGTTTAATAGTAACAAGGGAGACTATTACTTCAGTATTCACATAAATGGCTAAATTTGTTGGGTTTAGTGCCTTTCAATGATCATTAACGCTATTTCCCCCCTCACGCATCCTCAGGTCGAAGCAATACTTTAAACAATTAGTTATCGTACCTGACAAAACATGACTCAATAAACAAAAATACTCAATAAGTCAATTAATTATTGGTAATTAATTATATCGTTTGACATCGAATAAGGGAAATCACTTATGTATCATTTATGCATATAGTTTTAAATAACTTTATGTAACTTGAAAAAAATGTTTATTGTATTCGGATTTCCGAATTATGTACAAAACACCAAACAATTGTATGATCTTTAGTCTTTGACATAAATAAAGTACACAAAAATTGCAATTTACAAACTCTCATTTCATAAAACTCTTTTATCGGTCAGTCTAAATTTATTTATGTCTATGGTCCAAAGTCTTAAGTCTGTGAAGCAAAGAAGCCAACGATGTATACATTTTTAGTGGAGAGAAAACAAAAATACACATGAACTAAAAATGTTTTTATATATTTTTTAAGCAATTATTGAATGTTTTGTATGTCTGGCTCTGTAGCATGCATTGCGTGGCTAGTCCAATCCTCTAAATCGTCGTGTTTTCCTAACCCCTAAAAACACCGTGGAAAATTTTCCTCTTTAAGCAACCTTTATCTTGCTAGATAAATCCTTATAGCAAAAATGGTTTTCGCCATATTCTCTTTTGTATTGTATTGACTTACTCTGTAGTAGTAGAAAAAGACCAAGTTCATATGTTCCTTCTTTTTTTATTCCTAAAAGTTGGGAAAATGTTTTAGCTATCTAAGTTTTCAATTAGCTCCAAGGAAAGTACGCTTAGATCTAGGAGTATGGGAAATTACGTTTAGATATAGGAGTATAATAAATTACGTTTAGAGAGTAAAAAAATGCTAATTAAAAATTCCTCTAGTAACTAAACGTAATGAGTTGAGATGAAGGACATTAACATAAAAATGCCCGAATCACTCATGTCATTTGTATTTACACCAGAGTGACTTTTCATAGAATGTCCCCAATCTCACAAGATTTGTCCATTATGGCCTGATGAAGCCACTCAGCTGATATGACAAATCGGGTTAGTCCTCGGACAAGTTAGTTTACGACGAAGCAATGCCGATCATTTATTTACTTTTTCTTTCTCACGTCTCAGGAAGATTTCGATTGTTAAAAAGTCTGTGATATAATTACTTCGAAAACGATTTAAAAAAAATTGGCTACTTGCCTTGACTTCAAGTTTGTTTTCTGTTGTTTTTTTCTTTTTTGAGACGACATTGTTTTCTATTACACAATGTGCTATGGTGCATGGTGCTATTTACCCTTTGGGGGTTGGAAATGAATAAATACAATTATCTTATCTTATTATTAGCCCACTGAGAGCTAGGTGCTCTACCGTTTTTCGCCTATCCACTTCCCTTGGCAAACGTTTCCACCAGAGGTGCCACGCTGAGGCGACGGTGGCTGGAATTCCTCTGGAATAGTTTGGATTAGCCATGTTATTCAATTTGTAATAGATTATGACTGACTAACTAATATGTGCCATTAGCAATATTTTTTTACAAAATGTTTATGTTTAGCGCAATTTCATGACTTAAGCTTTCTAAATACACTATCTTCTTTTTCTTGGTTCTCATTGTTATGTTGGAGGGTTCAGATCACTACACCAATAAATGAGATAAACAGCGCAGTGGTTTCCAAATCAGGGAGCTCTCCATAAATACACTATGATCGTATCACTTGTCTGGACCAGTTGGAAAGTAAAAAGGGTAAAAAAAAAGGGTTATCTGGGTGATCGCTTTATAAATGCATTTACAAAGCAAAAAAAAAAAAAGTGAACTACCTGAATATAACTCGATGGCTTCGGCCTACTCAGCCTCTTCAAGCCAAAAACATTACAATAAACCCTTTAAAAAATAAAAGAGACAAATTCAACTTATACCAGCTTATCAGTCAAGTAATTGTTTGTCTCTTATTCGAAAACCAAACAAAATAAGTACTTACGATATCTAATTAACTAATTGATATTTTTAAATTGCTAGCTGTGTTGGCAGGTAAAAGAAATAATTGCACAAATTTTCAGTTTGATCCGAGATTGGGTGTGGGAGAAATAATGTGAACCAACTTTTTTGACAGACAGACAGACTGAATGAGTAGCTATAAGATTTGTAAACATTTAACAAGACACTTCCCCTGCATTCTGTTTGATAATGGAGACAGCATTCATGTTTAGTGGAGAATCGGCACCCAAAGACAACCAAAATAGTTTGAGCAAAACGAACTAAAGGTATTATTTAAATGTGAAAAGAAAAATGGAAACATAATCGAGCATTATTAGGTAAATATTCCCGGCCTGCGGAATCATTGATTTATTTTTTTCCTTCCGGCTATCATTAGACATTTCCTTTATAAGAACATTTCGGATAAACGTTCAGCCAAACAGACGAATTGGCTATCATTAGGCATTTCCTTTATAAGAACATTTCGGATAAACGTTTAGCCAAACAGACGAATTGGCTATCATTAGACATTTCCTTTATAAGAACATTTCGGATAAACGTTTAGCCAAACAGACGAATTGGCAATTAGAAGTATGTCAGGGTTCAATTTAAAGTCTCACTAGGGGTTTGATGATTGTTGCACAACTATGAACAATTACTACTAGATAATAACTCCAACTCCGGAATGAAGTAACAATTATACTTTAATACAAAACGCTAGTCCAGGAAGTAAACGTCCAACCTTCCTGGACCGGGAGCAAAACCTTACTGACTTAACACACTCTCGTATATTCAAGAAAGAATAATCATTCAGTCATAACACGTGCAACACTATTCACATTCACTACAAGGGGATATAAAACCTACCAAAAATAGCACCTTAACAATCATTCTCGCCATACCTCACCCTGACAAAGTACAAAAATATTTAAATCCTCACTAGTGCAGTGACATAACTGTTTTTTTTTTCTTTTTTTTTTTTTTTTTACTAATGAAGGCCTTACAGCTATAAGGGAATTAAAGCGCGTTTTACATAAACTATTGTTTACATTGTATTTGGTGGCGAATATGTCTATGCATATTGAAAAGTGATGACTTAATAGCCAATAGTGTACCAGGAATTCTAGAAATGTTGAAGAATAAGAAGAATTCGTCCGATTTTCCATGGTGAAATCATAAAACAAGATGAAGTAAAGATCTAAGTCTTTTGGGAATTCCAACTAGCCAGATAACTGCTTCATTAAGTTATTGTTTTCACATGTAAATTTGAGGAATGTCCCAAACCTATTCTCATCTTATTTTAACGATTTTGTCAATGTGCAAATAAGAAGTACTATGTAAGATTTTTACGAAAATGATCAAAGACGTGAAATTGAAATTCAGAAAAAGAAAAGCTACAATCTCAGGCAGTATGATTCCAGAGTTAAAAATATGCACACAGATATAAACCTTAATAAAAACAAACATTGTGTTTCAAGTTACTTTATTATGTACACCGAATACTAGGGCAGACAACGATTTATAATCTTATCTGTTATAGACGTTACTTCAAAAAAAAGAAGATGATTACGTTCTTCGCGTCATACATTTAGTCAAGCATATTAACCAATGACCTAAACTCAGCCAAGTCACTTGATTTCCTGGCTAGCTAAAGCAACTCATCCCATGCTCTAATAGCGCAAATCCCGCCGAAAATGTAAAATCTTTTTTACCTGTGAAACACATACTGTTAACACGGATGAATAATTAAGCACACACACACAAACACACACTTTACAAAATATTACAAATTAAGCATACACACACAATCTACAAATATTACAAATTACAAGCTAAAATAAAAAAAAACAACTAAGTGTTTTATTTTGCTGATTTTTTTTCTTCAATTAAACAGAGAAAAAACCCACCAATACCAACAAAAACAATAATATCTTTCTGGACAAAGAAATATCTCTCGATAGTACACTAAATGTCAAGTAATTAGTGTCAAGGTCAAGCCTGTATTTGACTGACTACATCAAGTGTTCACGTTTGTGAATTTATTCTTGAAATGAAATTCGATTCAGTGTGAACTCTTATTTTTTAAAATACTTTCTGGTTGTATTCCCTAAAGGAGAACTCTGTTCATACCTCAATATGATTCCCCAGGCGGAGTTCGCTCATTGGATCTGAAAATACAAAGACGTAGTCGGTACTTCATTTCATTATAATACATAACAATAATAGAATATGCATCCACTGTTTGGGACCCCTCAACTCAAGTAAACATTAAGAAACTAGAACAGACACAAAATAGAGCAGTGAGATTCATAACAAACGAATATTCACATTTCACTAGAGTAACACCTTTAGTAAAATCACTAAATTTAGAAAGCCTTCAGGATAGAAGAATTAAGAGTAAAGTAGCAATTATACACAAAACACTGAACCATAATCTCCAAATACAAAAACAAAACTTGATGAAATACTCAGAAAGACACAAAGATAAAGGCACATTCCTTGTCCCATATGCTAGGACAAATCTGTACAAATGCTCTTTCTTCCCTAGTGCCATTAGAGCATGGAATGGTTTGCCTGAGCTAGCCAGGAAAACCAGTGACTTGGCAGAATTTAAGTCACTGGTAAATATGCATGACTGAATGCATGACGCGTAGGACGTAATCATCTTCTTTTATGAAATAAAGTCTGTATTATATAAGATAAGATAAAATAACAGATTTCAATGATGCTAATGAAATGGACATTTATAAAAACAAACTAGTTCAAACTTCGGAACAGTCAATAATAAGAACTCTTTATTATTCAGAGAAATTTTAAAACAAAATTCATTTATAAAAGAGCATCATTAATACTTACAACATGTTCAGTGCGCTGTATTTTATCTCTTATGTGGACCATATTTGGGAGGGACATATTTGGGCAGGGCCGGCATTTGGTCGCTGCAGCCTATGCGGCCGCAGTGGGACCCGCAATTTCATAGGCCCCGCGCTATTTCTAGGTTAAAATTATAAAATTAAACCACATTTTAACTTATTATTAAACTTTGACCACGGCATCCTGACTTTCCAGGAGGTCCTGAAAATCTGAAATTGCGAAATATACGAAAAATCATAAAAATGTCTTAAAATTATTAAAATCTTCTGAAAACTCATTCAAATCGACGTAAAAACAAAATTGTCGATCCGGGGTGTCATTTGCGATATTAAAAAAAAAAAAACGTCATTGTCAGCTTTCATTTAAAAAAAAAAGGAATAATAAGCAAATTTTTCGCCATAACAAGAAGTTCAAATACTTTATTTATTTTAATAATCTTGACGTCTTGAAAATTTAAAGCAATATTTTGGTAGTCGATGGTAAGGCAGATCTGAATGTTTGTTGTTTTTTTTTGTTATATGTTGTAAAATGGTTTAATTTAATAATTTATACACCTAAATTTAGCACAGGTCCAAAGAAAGTGCGGGACCCACTGCGGTCGCATATGTTACAGTGCATTAGGCCTGCTCTGCAAAATAGCGGCGTATGCTATGCCGCCGGTCGACTAGTAACTTATATTCGTTTAACTGCTAAGTGTTTTGTTGGCTCATAGAAAGAAAGCACAAGTTAGGGACAGAAATAGAGTTTATGAGTTTATATATATATAAATATAAATTTAAGAGTGCGTTAACAAGGGTTATAATAAAAAAAAAAACACTTATATATTTGGCCTACATATTTGATTGAAAAAAGGTTTGCGTTCTGTACATAAAAAGTAGCCTTTGCACATGAACTTTGCATGCTGAAAAGTTTCAAGAAATCAGATTTTCAATTTGTTTTCTAGACATAAACGTGACTAACAGGCGAACTTAGAACTAATTATCGATATTCCCCATTTTGGTAACATCATAATGACAGTATTCCTCTTGTTAAATGTGTGTCACTTAGGTCTTCCCTTTATATATTTTTCTATCTTTTACGCTCGATTTTTTAACTTTTAGCTTTTAATATGGATTCCGCCTTACGGGCAAAACAAATATAGTTCCCCCTTTTTTTAAACCCCCTGGTTTAAAACCATATATTCCTGGAATACCTTGAACAATATATAGCACGGTAAATCGAACGTGACCTCTGCCAATTAAAGAAATAAACAGAATATTTTGTCACTAGCAGCCCATTCGTCGCCCTGATATCACATTCGACCAGGGCCCCAAGCACTCCTAAGTCCGCCTCTGCCTCTATAGTGAATTATTGTTGTGTGCTAAAGAGAAAATATAATTCCGCAGTGCTAAAAAGAACACAAAAACTACAATAAACCTTTAAACAAAAAAAAAGCATAGCTTATCATCACTTTCTTCATTTTTATTACACCAGAAACACAAAAAAAAAAAAAAAAAAACAACAGCAAGCCTTTTTATAGTCTTTTTTTCGCCATATGTGAAAATCTCCTTTAACATAGAAGTAAGTATGAATGCCATAAAATCTTTACTTGCAATCTCTAACCCCATCATGAAGTATGCCCTCGCAGAGATAATTACATCGTTCTGAGACAAATCGTTTTGTATAAAGACACTTTATTGCACTCCGCATTATAGAACGATTCGTTTAATTACATTGCGTTTATGGAGATGAAATCCAAATATACCCCCCCCTCACACCCTTTAACTAATTTCGCTTATTTGCATAGTCCGGTAAATCGCATTAGTGGCATAAGTATTGAATATTTGCCGATACTTAGAGGAAGGATGTTTTGTCTTTCCAGCTCGACGTGATCTTATGTCGTAAAAAAGTCTGATCGTGACAGACACAAAGACACAAAGAAAGGTCACTTGGTTCGGAGCTTCCGTGTTATTGGATTTCTCACAAGAACCAGTCATTACGGGCACTCGGTAGATATGAATGTTTTATGTTTCACGTGGTCCACATCTCGGTGGTGATTATGCTTTTTAATTTGCACAGAATAGTGTGTCTACTGTTGTTAAATGTTAGGAAGTTTTGGCCATAATTCAGCATAACCGTAGTATGGAATGATTAATGTATTTGTATGAGTTCGAAAATGAATGTTTTTAGTTAAGAAATAGGTGCCGGTACTCTGTGATGGATTGCCTTATTTTTAACTACTAGTAAATTAATAATAAACGTTAAAATATAATAATAGTAAAAAAAAAAAAGGTGCCGGTACGCCATACTGGTGCGTACCGTCACAAAAAAAAGCACTTATTATAACACTTTAGCGGAGGCGCAGTGGCTGATCGGTAAAGCGCTTGGCTACTGAACCTGGGGTCCCGGGTTCGAATCCTGGTGTAGACTCGGATTTTTATTTCGGAATTCTTGGGGGCCTCTGAGTCCACCCAGCTCTGATGGGTACCTGACATTAGTTGGGGAAACTTGAAGGCGGTTGGTCGATGTGCTGGCCACATGACACCCTCGTTAACCGTAGGCCACAGAATCGGATGACCTTTACATCATCTACCCTATAGACCACAAGGTCTGAAAGGGGAACTTTTACTCTCTTTTTTTAACACTTTATCAACATAATAGTGGAGATTCGCTCTCATTTTCAGTGTGAGAGACTCTGCTAAACTGAGGGGTTCCTTTTATCATCGTAAGTAGTAACTACGGAGGGTCGTGGTGGCCCAAAGCCGAATATCTCGGCTTTCAAATAGATTGGCATCAAGTTCTAATTCCAATAAAAACTGGCATTACGAGTCGGGATTTAGTACGATCCTGACTTCTCTAATGGATATCTTCTCAGAAATAGCTTGCACCATCTGTTCCCATATACCTAAAGGTCTCAAAATGTTTTCTTTTTACAAAGCTAGATCAACTCACTTTACATGTCTGGTGAAACGTTTATAACACGTTATTTCTCCCACACCCAATCTCGGATCAAGTTGAAATTTT
Organism: Biomphalaria straminea; assembly: GCA_021533235.1. Lineage (NCBI taxonomy): Eukaryota > Metazoa > Mollusca > Gastropoda > Planorbidae > Biomphalaria > Biomphalaria straminea. The sequence goes on from JADKLZ010000166.1 coordinate 26,352,945, forward strand.
CGCACATTTATTTCTTTAATTGAGAACACAATAATCAATTTAATAACTAACCAATAAAAAAAATTATTGGTATATAATCATTTAGATTGGTATCCCAAGAAAAGGAAATAAATTGTACTGAAGAGGTAATATAAGCTGAGATACGCCAATTTACACAACTTCGTCTGAGTCTTAGTGAGCAAAAAATAAAACAACTTTACAAAGACAGTTTGTGTAGAAAAACAAACTCAAAATCGGCCCACGAAGTGGTCCATCCTGGCAGGTAAAAAGGCAGATTTTACATATTTTCAGACATACATCAGAATGAAATTCTGTCAAAGACAAATGACTGAGAAGAACGGAGAAATAAGGTTGAGGATCTTGTGTAGTGCCCCAGCGGTCCAGCAGATGAAAGGTTTCATAAAAGAAAAAAAAAATAGCTGTTGCATAAGAACTTTGAATGGTCTAAAATATTATGATGTCGGATTTTCACTATATTTTATAGTTTATGAGATCTAAACAGGACGGACGGACAGACGGACAGTAATTAAACACGGGGGCCGCTAAAAATTGGAAATTTACTTTGGTTTAATATTTCATTTCTCTCTCAGTCAGTCTCTCTCTCTGACTCTCTTTTTCTTTTGTTTCTCTTTTTCTCCATATCTATCTCTTTTTCTCTTCTAATTTCATTACTCTTTCATTTCTTTGTCTACTTCACTCACTCTCTCTCCCCACTGTCTCCCATTTTCTCTTTATCTTTTTCTCACTGTGCTTTATCTCTCTCTCTCTCTCTCTTTTACTCGATTTTCCGGTCACTCTTTGTTTCTCCCTGTCTATCTTTCTCTCTCATCTCCGGGTTTCTCTTTTTCTCTCTCTACTTCTTTCTCCCCCTGTGTCATTTTCTCTTATTTCGTTGTTCTTTTTTCTCTTTGTCTTTTTTCTTTTTTTGTCACTATCTTTCTCTCTATCCCTATCTCGTTTTCTGTCTATCTCTTTTTTTCCCTCCATTTTTCTCTCTGTCACTGTCTCTTTTTTTTTCTATCTCTCTCTCTGTCTCTCTTTTTGGCGCTCTCTTTCTCTCTCTCTTTGTCTCTCTTTTGTCTCTTCTAATTTAATTCTTCTATTTTTTTTCTCTCTATCTCGTTTTCTCTTAATCTTACTCTCTCTCTCACTGTCTCTCTTTCTCTCTCTCTCTCAATGTCTCCCTTTTTTTCCTTGCTTCCTCTCTTTCTATAAAACCTACTTGTCATGTTACAAACATCTTCAGCACGTTCCTGCAGGAGCAGCTGTCCACAAGTAGCACTTGGTAATAATGACCATCTCTTCCTCAGCTCTCCAGACAGCAAGGTGTGCACGAGGCGATGACCACACTGTCCAAGACCACTCACAGACAATGGAGGCATCCCTGTAAATATATTTCTTTTCTTGTTTCATGATTATTCTTTATCACACTTCTCTCTCTCTCTCTCTCTTTATCCCTCTCTATATTTTCTCTCTCTCTCTCTCTCTCTCTCTCCATTTCTCTCTAACCTCCCTCTTTCTACTTTTCTCTCTCTCTATCTTTCTCTCTATATATATCACTCTCTTTTTCTATGTCTCTCCCTCGTTCTTTCTCCTTCTCTCTCTCTCCCTCTACTTCACTCTCTTACTCGCTCTCTCCCCCTCTCTCTCTCTCTCACTCTCTCTTCTTCTCACGCGCAATCCCTTTCTATCCTTTGTTCTTATGCAGGTCTTTTATTTTGATCACTTTTGTTGTAGTTTTAAGATAAAAAAAAAACATCTTTTGTCACCTTGTGATGAGTGACGTTAGCAAATAATATCTTCAAGTCAAAGTGCAAACTGAAAGTAGAGGATTAAATCATTTCAAAGTACACGAGCGCTAAATACATTCATTTTCGTTTCTTAATTTTGTTGTTTTCTCTTTTATAAGCTATACAGATTGAATTACAAATTTCAAGGAATTTCCACATGTATGTAAATAGGGACCCAAAACCGATTTTATAAAATGGTCACACAGCTTATTTTTTAACTTATTTGGATAGAGCTCGTGATTCTAAGACCGAGGATACCAAATTTATGTCTGTAGCTTAAATATTAAGAAAGTTACAAATTTTTTAAAACGCGTTTTTTTATATATTTTTTTTGGCCTTCCATGTTTTTGAAGGACATTTTAATAGAAACTATAACGCCCTCAGAGATGAAACTTAGGAAAAACATTCATGTGCACACATAGAACACGCTCAATTTTTTTCAAGCTTGTCAAAAAATTATTTGAGTTTATTTACTTGTGCCGAATGTTGCATTTTATCATTTTTGGCATTTTTCAAAAAGGGAGGTAAAAAACACAAAAAAATGTGCATTTTTAAAATTTTTTAACAAAAAAGCTATAAATGCTACATCAATGTACTATATGTCAAAATGCGGGGAATTTATAGATCTACAAGAATAAACTACTTTAAATAATATTTTATTTCAATATTTTGCTGTACTTATACAATAATATGCAATTGTTTACTAAAACTCTAAAATAAGCTAAACTTTAATGAGCTAAAAATATGACACCAGTATAGCAATAAGAACAAGTTACAAATCATAATTTAGATAATTGTCTCTTCTTCAATAATAATATCGAAAAACCTATATTTATTTATAGGACCTGACGACCTGTGTAAGTGTATTGCCAACCAATGATGGTAAAAAAAGACATACAGTCCATACATTTACTTAGATTTCTTGACATAATAATCTATAAAGCCATTAAGCTGAAAGTTATTCAATTATTTCTTATTGAATCTTTAAACTCTATAAGCTGATTTGATAAACTGAAAATCAGAACTCAATTTGTGTGCAGAAATAATTTTAAACAAGGCTTTTTTATATCTGCAATGTAATGACCAGTAAATTCTTTTCAGTAAAGCTCAACTATTCTAAACACATAATTTTTGGCATATTAACTGTCTAAACAAAGAATTCTACATGAAAATACAGGATATAAACTGTAATTACCCAGGCTAATGAATTTTACCATAGAAACACATCTATTTGTCATTATTTTCATTATCTTTATGTAGCAAATTTACACTGATTAGGTTGCATGAACTAGAAATATAGTATCAAGCTTGAACTTTTTTTTTCTAAAATTCACAAATTTTTAACTAAAATTAACTCCTTTAAAGTATATTTTAAATTTAAATAAATTTAATATAAAATATTAATACATCCCAATGCTAATGTGCTGTTATTACAATCTCAGCCATCAAACTATGAGAAGTTTGCCTATCAGAAAAAGAGAAACATTAGTATTTATAATACTTGCATCAGAGAAAGTATCTCAATGACATGTTGATCGAAATAGAAAGATTCATTTTAGTTAGCTACTTTCCATATGTTCTTCTCAATTTAAGATTTCATTATGATTTTAACTTTCAACACATCCAGCTTAGTCACTTTTTTCCTTCAACATGATCAACCTTATAGACTTTTATGTAGCACAAATGTTTTAGATGTCAAAGTTTCACTTTTTTTCTTTAAAAAAATATTAAAGTTTTTAAAATAGTTTATGCAGCTATAACTATACTTTCTGAAAAATAATATAATAATTAGGTCCTAAGTTTATCATTGTTTTATTGGAAAATACTGTCTTGTAAAGCATCAATAATTAGTATAAATAGTTAGATGTCTTAAAAATATGTTCATATAAAACCTACTCATCTACTGATCTTAAGTTCATTACAGCATTATAATCCATTTTTTAATTTAATAAGAATTAAAATGAATTTATATGAATATGAATTAATTTTTGGTGTTTTTTGTGTGTGGATATTTAGTTAATTGAAGTCTACAAAACAGGCTTATAATATAGTGATATTGAGAATTTTGAACTGAGATCAGTTGTCTAATACCTATTGAATTAGGGCTACTTCATTGTTATAAAAGAAGATCTTTTATTGCAACTAGAGACTATAAAACATAAACACATAGATATCTTTCTAGATATTAAAAATTCTTTTCTTGGACCTGTCTGCAAATGAGCTATCAAATTAAAATAAAATACTAATATAGCCTAGAGGTTTTATTCTTGAAATGGGAATTATTATTATTTTTTTAAATGCAGTTAGTTACTAATCAGAGTCTTTATCTATTATATTAGACCTAGGAAAACAATGGGAAGACAATATAAAAGAATGTTCTGACCTTTCATTAAAAGAGATTCTAGGCAAAAGGACGTAGAGGAGTGGACAAAGACGTACAGTCATATAGGATACAGTATAGATATTGACTATATATAAGGGATAGTTCACAGTGAAGTAGTGTACCGTATGATGAGCTTATAAAATCATCGAAAAGATATTTCAAATCTAAAAATTACATCTAGATCTATATAGACAATTAGACTTAGATCTTGATATATAGATATATATCATATGTATTATAATGTAGATCTAAATAGCCTGCCATATAAGCTATTATGCCTAAGATGGTTTCCTTTTAAAAAAGCTATTTGACTATTTGGTTTTAAGTTTTAACGAATAACATGATATTCGAAGCACCCTCGTTCCAGATGTCTAGACCAAGATTAGATCTAGACTCTACTAGACCAAGATCTAGATCTAGGACTAGCCTCTAGATCTATATCTAGATCTATACATGGATAAGTCAAAACTCTCGTAGTCGTACTCTAGGTCTAGACCTAGATCTAATTTGTAGTCCCTAGGTCTAGAACTCGAGAAATAGGTCATCTAAATCTAGGTTAAGACTTTATCTTTGTGTACTGATGTCAATAGATTTAATTTAGTCTTATATTTTATCTTTTTTGTATATATAATATAGATCTAGATCTAGTTAAAAGACCAGATCTACTCTATATTAGAATAGCTTCATTCGATGCCACAATTTGTTGATATTAGCAACGGATAAGGCCAATATGTGATGCGTTTCTATACATTTATTACAATTATAATTATTTATTAAATATCTTGAACCATTACTTTTTTATGAACTGTAAATCCTCCTCTTTAATTTGTATCAATCACTTTTACAAAATACGTTTTTAAAAAAATTAGGTTTACTTTCGAAGACATGACCCCTTAGAAACACAAAATAGGCCTACTTACAGATTTGTTACACATTAACCTTTCATTAACGTTGGAATATAAATTATTTTTTAAAATTCGGAATAAAAGAAGGTGAAAAAACAATAAATCTCTAATGGTTAACATCTTATTGACCCATCTCAGACATTTTTCTCACAAATTATACGATGTAGATTTAATAAAAATAATTTTTCTATAACGACTCGTGTGTTGCTAAGGAGCATATTTGCACATTATAGCAGACTACGCACACAGGCGAAATCGCTATTTTATGCGTCTTGTTCGGCTTAAAATGGGGAGCATGTCAACGCTTGTTTTTTAAATAAAATGTACACACTCTTTAAGAAAAATAGACGGGCTTTTCAATGGTGACATTAACTAAACGATTACATGTCTTTATCGTAAAGAAATTCTATTTTGTTTTTCATTTTTTAAATTTCTTTATATAAAAGCAATGTTAATCAATTAGATATTGGTACCATTGTAAAGCTCGTTCATTTCTCCATAAAATACATATGTTCAAAAAAAATATTCATTTATTGACGTACTCCCCATTTTACGAAAAAACAAACAAGGTATAAAACGATCACAGCCGCTAGCACGAATATTCGGCACGGTGATGTTACGCGTAAAGGATTATCACCCTTATTTTTTAACCTACAGGAAAAACGTTCTATATATTATTAAAGGGCTTAAAATAACCTTTCTAACGGTACCATTTTTACTGTAATCGGATGTTTATACCTTAAGATATGGCAGGGTGAAAAACGCCTAAAACAAAAAAAAATGTTACGCAATTTCTTGAAAAGTGCGATTTTTGCTTCGGTTTTGGGTCCCTAATGTAAATATATATATATATATATATATATATATATATATTATAAAATCAAAGTGAAATCAACAATTCTTTGGTGCATAAATCACCTCTTTGGATGGACTTTTAAAACTTAACCAGCAAAACCAAAATGATGTTTCCATTTTTTCCTCAAGAACACATAATATTTTTTTGAAGTCAAGTTTCCAATCTCTCTGGAGGACAATGCTTTAAGATTACAAAGACAGTTTGTGTGGAAACACAAACACAAAATCAGTCCATGAATTTGTCCGCACAAGCATGTAAACAGGCAGGTTTGAATATTTTCAGCCATATCCTAAGCTAAACAAGGTTACAAAGACAGTTTGTGTGGAAACACAAACTTAAAATCGGCCACCAAGTGGTCCACCCAGGCAGGTTTCAATATTTTCAGAAAGAACATCCAAATGAAATGATATCAAATGACTGATAAGAATGCAGATAGAAGGTTAACAGATCCTATGTAGTGCCCCAGTACTCCTTAGGCCTCATTTCTTTGCCTCTTATTGGGTTTGTTACTTGAGTGTAGACATAGCATGGTCAGAATAAAAATAAATGAGAATAAAACGATATGTAAAAGTATTAATTGTCTTCAATTAGGTCTGATATATAATGCATAATAATTAGGTTTTTCTCTTTAAAAAACTGCTTGCATAAATGATTTTTGAAAACTGCTTGCATAAATGATTTTTGAAAACTGCTTGCATAAAAGATATTTTAAAATTAGATTTTGAGCTTTTAGAAAAAAAGTAGCCGTTGCATCAGAACTTTGGATGATTAAATTATTGTGATGTCCGATTTTTATTTTCTCTTCTACTTTCTGAGATTTAAACGGGACGGACGGACAGACAGACAAACGGACAGACAGGTCACACAAACTAATAGCTACTTTTCCCATTTCGGGGGCCGCTAAAAAATGATGTCGATAGTGATGTAGTGATAATTCGACCAGCGATTTTATACCACAGGAAAGAAAGATTTGTTAAAGTTCAATGTGCACTTTTTAATAAAAGTTTTATTTTGTGTTATTCATATAGAAATTATTCAAGTTACTTTAAGTTTTACAAGTTTAAATATAATACGCCTAGAGCTGTTTCGAATGTCTACCAGCGGTTTGGCACTACAAGTCAACGGCCGGCAACGACGGTGGGGCAGTGTTACTATGTTCAGGGTGAAAAAGCGTGCGGTAGGGGGTGTCAGAAAAAGAAAAAAGACAACAAGTCAAAGTAAAGTGTCCCCTTCAGACCTTGCGATCTATGGGGCAGATGATGCTAAGGTCATCTGTTTCTTTGGCTAACGGTTAACGAGCAGGGTGTTATGTGGCCAGCACAACGACCAACAGCCTTTACTTTCCCCAACTAAAGTCAGATACCCATTAGAGTTGGACGGACTCAGGGGCGCCCTAAATATCCCGAAATTTAAAATCCCAGTCTTCACCGGGATTCAAGCCCAGGACCTCAGGTTCGGAAGCCAAGAGCTTAACCATTCGACCACCGCGCCCATAATGAGTCAATACATTTTGGTATTTAATCCATTATTATTTTCACCAGTCCATCAAACGTTCTAGGTCACCATAAGTACACATTTGTTCCCTTTGTTGTTACCTGTTCCCTACATGTACATTTTATGTAGAAATGTGCGAATGGAAGTCGTTCTCAAGAGGATAACCTCAGGAATATATACTTTGAGGAGTTTCTAAAAGGAATGCGGAATTAATACCCTATGTACAAGAAATTTTCCTTATTCGATATCAAACAACAAAAAAAAATAAAATAAAATTATCAATAACTAATTGACTAATTAAGTCTTTTTGTTAATTGCTTAATGCTTTGTTAGGTACAATAAATTATTGTTTCAAGTATCAACTTGATGGATAATTCATGAGATAGAAATAGTTTTAAAATTATTTAATGGGACTAAACCCAACACATTTAGTCATATATGTGAATTCTGAATGATTAGTTTTCGTTGTTGCTATTAAACACAATAATTAATTACCAGTAATTAATTGTCTAATTGATTGCTTATTATTCAATTAAACCATCTTAGCTTATTATTACAGGGTTCCTGATGAAATTATAATATATTAGAAAAAGTCATGAAAATCTCCTGAAATTATTCAAATCTTCTGAAAACTGATGCAAATCTCCTTAAAACAGACAAAATTGTCATATCTGGGTGTCATTCTATATGGAAAATACCAATCCTACTCGCGGCTTTGTCAGCTTTTCGTTAATAAAAATATAAAAAAAAAGCCGAATTTTAACCAAAACAAGAAGTTTAAATATTTAATTTAGTTTTATAGTCATTGCCATACAAATACAGATCTAAATCTATCTCGACCTCTTAGAAAAAAAGCGATATTTTGCTAGTCGTAATAAACCTAAAAGGCAAATCTAAATGTTTATTGGCTTTTTGTTGGAAACTACCTTCTATTGTAGATGGCTAGTAAAGTTAATTTGACAATAATTTTTTACTTAGTAAACTATACATAAAATGCAAAGATGAATGTATTTTCTAATACAAAATCTTTTTTTTCCATAATTATCCTTATCATAACCCAAATTAGGCCCCGCGCACTCACTTTCGCAAAGGGCCCCGCAACCCGTAGGACCGGTCCTGATCTCAATGAATGATTGTGCGAAGTTTGAATTGTATCTAATTATGCAGGTGAGAGAAATAACATAAAAAACTTTTACCAGACAGACAGACAGACAGAATATATAAGCTTTGTATATAAAAAAACAACGTCTTTGATTTGTTTAAACTCTTGACTACACAGATTGTAAGTTCTACAGCAATTAATCGCACTATTTGCACCAGCACTGATATATTCATTTACCTTCCCCCCCCCTCAATCCTTTTTTTTTTTAAATTTTCTTCTTATCTATTGGCAGCCGTCAACTGATAGCATTATTTCCCTTTCTGCACCGACGATAATGTTAAAAAAGAAATAAAGCTAAATTTTTTTTTTATATTTTAACCTTTTATTTTACATTAAGTGATGGGGAGGGGGGGGGGCTAAAGGAGGGAATGAGTTTTTTTTTTGTAATAATTAACTCTTTAAGCTTTTCTGAGCCCTTTCATAACTCAAAGATATAAGAGGAAACTTGTTCTGAGATAGAAAGTAAAGGGAAAAGGGGTGGGGTAATTACCTCATTGGTTTTGAATTTTTATTGTTAATAGCTAAAAAATCTTGAAGTATTTCTTTTTTTCAATCCTCTTCTTTGAAGCTCAAAAGACAAAGTTCTAGTTACTGGCATTTCTAGTTTATGGCATTAGGTCTTGTTCTAGTTTCTTTATTCTATTAAGTCTTGTTCTAGTTTCTTTATTCTATTAAGTCT
>JADKLZ010000166.1:26371052-26381269 GCA_021533235.1 Biomphalaria straminea
ATATATATATATATATATATATATATATATTGTTGTAAGTGCAAAGCTCATTCCCTAGGATAACCTTTATATAAAAGATTGTTCTACATCAAAAAAAATTATTCTGTGTACAAGTAAAATGCAAAAAAAAAAAATATAAGAAAATTTCCTTTCAGACCTTGCGATCTGTATGTTTCACAGGATGTTACGGTCAACTGTTACTATTGCCAATAAATAAATGAGAAGCGTGTCATGTGGCCAGCACAACGACCAGCTGCCTTTACTTTCTGCAACTAAAGTCAGGTACTCATTGGGTAGACTCAGGGGCACATTAAGAATACTGAAATACGAAATCCTAGTCTTCACCAACATTTGAACCCAGGACCCCAAATTCGGAAGACAAATGCTTAACCACTTAACCACCGTCTCCCATTTATGTTACATTATTTATATTTTATTTATTTATTTTTTTTGCTGAATCGTTCAAAGTCAAGGCGCCCTTTAACATTGTGTTATTGGGTTATTTCCTGAACATTGTACAGACTGCGATCGAATCGATTACCAGAGGCTCGAGAAAGGTCTTCTGCATTGAATTTAGATAACTTGATCAGATATGACAGGCCATCTGGCCAGAGCTGTGTCACCATTTGGCTTTGCCTTGTTGGAGACTGGCATTTTTTTTTTATGAGCCGAATTGATATCTTTAACAAGACTTTTTGGTTAGAGTATCGGCTGGCTTAATATCGATCGCCTGACCCGATCAAGGTCATATTAAATAAAGGTAGTAGACGAAATAACGGACGTTGAGTTTTGTCATGTCAATTTTTTTTTGGACCTGGAAAAAAAAGAAGGTCTGGGGAGGTTTGTGAGAACGTAAAGGTCAACAAATAATAAATTCAAACGTATATGAGACTAGAATAACAAAAGATAACAAAGAGAGTTTGAGTTATCGCCCAAACTCAGAGGCGGCCCGTGACGGATCCCTAACGAATCCACCCTATAGAATCTAAAATACATTAATTTGGAAATAAATCTAGATCTAGTGTAAACAAAGCTACAAAGACAGATTATGGTTGAGCCTGGCCTAACGGATGTCTTATAATGAATAATCTTATTGATTTAATTGTTTTGTTAAGGGTCAATCTCTTATGCTAATTCTCAAGAACAAAATTTGCGTAAAAAAAATAATTAAAAGAATTCCTTTAGTTAAGTGTTCTATAGCTAAGTAGTAGCACTCGATAATATGAAAAACTACGTATTAATTGTTGGTTTAAATTATTTCCAACTTATATGCAGGCTAAACAGATTTGTTCTCTTCTAAAAGAAAGTAAATATTGATGTAGTAGTTAGTATGACAGAAGTTAATTAACTTAGAAATTCCAATGTAAAAAAAAAAAAGGATTATTCATTATAACACATCAGTTAGGCCAAGTTTACATTTAACTTCTAATTCATTTTCACCTATCCTTTGGTCTGTTGGATCGCTGGGGCTCCACACAAGATCTATCAATCTTCTTTCTCCATTACTCTGTCATTTATCTTTGATAGAATTTCATTCTGATGCTCTTTCTGAAAATATTGAAACCTGCTTTTGTAACGATGACATGAACTGACGCTATTACGCGTGCATCTGTCGCAATCAGAGCCCAACGAAAGAATCTCCCACATACTATTATAAATGACAGATAAATTGTTGCGACATAATATGTTTTCGTTTTAGCCTGACAAATTGATCACATGAGATAACCGGAAACGTTAAAAACATTTTTTTTTCTTTCAAGGACGAAGGGGAAATAATTCATTTCTGCAGACGACGATATTAAATTTTTAAAAAATGGCATTAAAATATAGGGGCGTAGCTAGAACATCGTTTGGGGGCCCGGGGGAATGACCTCTTTTGGGGCCCAAGGCATTTTGCGTAATACTTGATTTTTTATATAAAAGATTTGGGGGCCCCATTCAAGTGGGGGCCCTGGGGGATTTTTAAATTATCCCCCTCCTCCCCCCACCCTAGCTACGACACTGTTAAAATAGATAAAAAGTTAAAAGATATTTTATTAGTTAGATATTTTTTAAAATATCCTTCTTTTTTTTTAAGACTAAATCTAATAAGAGTCTTAATTATTATTCATTGTCAATTTTAATATTTTACTGTTTTACCAATTTCAATGTAGACTTATATCATGTCATGACGTCGAATGTTAAAATGCAAGGAGCCCCCAAGTAGGTCGGGCCCCCATATCCCTAGTTACGCCCTGGGGTGGTATTGGACGCCTTGAGGACACTTGAGCCCTGATTAAAAAGACAAAATATTTTTTATGTATTTAAAAAATAATTCATGTAAAAATTAAACATAATACCCCTCTCTTCCCTTCCCCTTTCACTACTGGCCCAGACACGTGATAAGATCATAGCCCATTGAGAAAGCTAAAAGCTGAACTAAATAATTGGTAAAATAATGGCTAATCATACATATTTTTCTATTTAGATATACATATCACTTTGCCTTTGACACATTCAAACTAATTGATACAATTACACTTTATTTAAACTGTATTTTTAGCGGCCCCCGTAAGGGGAAAAAGCCGCTATAGGTTTCTGTAAAATGTCCGTCTGTCCGTCTGTCCGTCTGTCACACTCATGGCGCCAAAACTAGAAGAGATACGAAAAATATTTTTTCACCATTAAATGCGGCTTGAAAAGTTTAGGTGCAACGGCTACTTTTAGTTTTCTAAAAGCAAACCGTTTAATTTATAAAATTAATTATGCAAGCGATTTTTTAATAACAAAACACCAATTCTAAAACAATTACGTAAATGTAAGGGAGGAAATGTTACTATAAGAAATGCAACTGGCATATAGATATAACCCACATTTTTTAAAATGAACTTTAAGCAACGGCTTTCGTGTACTAGCGTAAAGCCCGGAAATGACATGATTCTAAACTAATTTCTTAAATTTTTTAAAAAATCAGATTTAAAAAAAAAAATTGTTTAGTGCCCCCATTAAAATGAAACAAGCATATTTTTGTGCGTATTGTCTGTTAGTTGGTCTGTCCGTCACGGTTAGAAAAAAACACTAAAGGCTTTTGAAAATATGATTTAACCTTTACTGTTCTTTCAGAAATATTGCGATAGTTTAAGGACGGGAGCATACAGGAATTGAGCCAGGGACTTAGAAGGAACATCCGAAACATCTTGCGAATAGGCGGATCTGACAGGGATCCGACTCCGACGGGGGCCGCCTCTGAGGTTTGTGTATCACACAAACTCTCTTTGTAATCTTGTTTTACTTTTTTTCTTTGAATAATAATAGCCCCACAGCCCCACTGTTCGCCCAAAATAACTATGCCCTCGTGTGGACGTGATCAGTTTTCAGGGCCATCCTTTTGATTGGCTGATTTATTGACAAATACCGGTTCCGTCACAACAACCGGAGTCTCCGGTTGTCTAAACAATTGCGAGAAATGGGGAGTTTTCTGGGCCAATGTCATTATTGAATGAAAACAGTCCAGATACTAACACACTAACAAATAAATGTCATTTGGGAAATCAATGGATTTTAATATAGAAAACAAAACGTTACAAATAAAGGATGCTTTGTTGTGCGTTCTTTCAGGGAGACAACCAAAACTAATTTCCAACAAAGTATAAGATCATTCATTTGGATCGGAAGCCTAGAACAGTTACATTAATTTGAAAGAAGACCAAATGGGCATTGAAATAGCTACAGCCTTCACTAGAATAATGAAACTAAAAACTTTACTTGGAAAAAATACAATTGGCAGTGAATCAGTGTATTTTACATATTAGTCCAAGATAAACTATTACTATTGTAATTAGATACTCTAGGAAAAATATTGTGCTATTTGTCCACATAATTCATTTATCGTTTAAGGGTGCATCGCCTTTTTTGCTTATCGGATGGTATTTCTTACTGTATGATGCAATTTTTGCTTTGGTGATTTTTTATTGCTTTATGTTCGGTTCGAGATAAGAAACATCTTAAAACAACTGTGAAATTTATAGTGAGTTATATTTTATAATAAGGAGGCGCGGTGGTTGAGCGGTTAAGTGGTTTGCTTCAAAACCTGAGGTTGCGGGTTTAAGACTGGAATTTTTAATTTCATTTAATTTAATTGTCACATGACATTGGTTGAGGCACAGTAAAGGCGGTTGGTCGTTGTGCTGCACCCGTTACACCCTCGTTAACCGTAGACCGATGAAACGGATGACCTAAACATCATCTGTCCTATGGACCAGAAGGTCTAAAAGGTTTGCTACAATTACGACAAACATTAAAACAGTTATTAAAATAATCTAGATTTTTCAACTTTTTAATCTATCACTTATTTAAATAATATTGATGCCAGACATAAAAGTGTGTGTCTACTGTCTGAGCTTAGTGACCCACTGGGAGGTCTCGACGACTGGCTGGACTAATTGAGTTGTTGATAACATGATTCGTGACAAAATTTGTTTGTGAGTCATGCATTATGACCTTATTAAACGAAAATGTATTTAAAATCTTGAAGTTTGCTTATTGCGTTGCTGTTAATTTCCTCTTTGATTTGCTGTGCGACCTTACTGTACCAAGTAATTATACTAGAAACGACCTTGTCTTATAAAAGAAAGTAAATATTACACCAAACACAGTAGAATACCACACTCAACACAAAATTTACAACTTCAAGAATGAGCAGAATGTTGTTAACGGTCGTTGACTAGTAGCACCAAACTTCTAGTAGACAACTACACCGCTGTAGGAGTACTAAATTTTAACTTGTAAAACTTGAAATAATTTGAACTTCTCTGTGAACAATGCTATATATATATATATATATTCAGGGCCGGCCCTAGCAATTGCGTGGCCCTATGCGAAACTGGGTGCTCGGTGCCTAGTTTGAGTGGGAATAAGGATAATTAGCGAAAATTAAGATTTTGTATAAGAAAAAAAATCGACTTTGAATTTTATTAATTTTTTACCAAGTTAAAAATTGTGATCTGCACTTTACGAACCTTGTTACCAATGACATATTTAAATGTCAGTGACTATAAAAGTAAATAAAGTATTAAAACTTCCGATTAAGTTAGCGGTTCTCAACCATTTTTGCTCGGTTCAAAACCAGCCCGCTCCCATTTCGTCGTCCTGCGGGAGGTCTGGACTAGGAAGTGATTATCTTCAACTCTGAAGGAACATCCGAAACATGTAATATATTTTCCAAAACATTTTTTACACCAAAGGGATCGCGATCCACAGGCTGAGAACCCATGAATTAAGTCATACATTTGCCCGATTATTATATTTTATTACATGAAAGCTGACAATGCCTTTTTTTCTTTTATCGCGCGTAGGATTGGCGTTTCCCGCAATTATGACACCAACAAATGACAATTTTGTCTATTTTTTTCTGAAGATGTATATGAGTTTTCAAGAGATTTTAATAAAATCAGATTTCCAGGATTGTTTTGTATATATTTTGCAATTTGATAATTACACCTTGAATTAGCGCGGGGCCTATGAAAGCGCGGGGCCCACTGCAACCCTAACACTGTATATATTTATCACAACAAAACCCAAACTTCACTTGAGAGGAAACATCATGAACCCTAACATAGACAAAACAATAATCAAACCCTTCTACACAGCAACCATCAGCAGTCTTAATAACTTTGCCATCACCTGGTGGTACGGTAATACTTCACTGGCACAAAGACTTAGAATAAATAGACTAATTAAAAAAGCATCGTATATTACTCAAGTACAGCTACCATCTCTTGAAGAGCTTTTCCAAGAAAGATGCCTTTCCAAATCAATCACTATTCTTAAAGATAACCTGCACCCATTAAATAACCGTTACATAAGATCTGAACGAAGTGGTCGTCTCTTTTCCATTAGGACTAAAACTGAAAGATTTAAAAACTCCTTTGTCCCACTTTCGGTCAGAGTGTTACGAGGTCAGCTGCCGTCATCGAGAAGTACATAGAAGTAAAATTCATAAAGCCTGGTTGTGAATGTGTATGTGTGTTCATCTGTTACTTTTGTTCGAATTTTTCATTAATATTGTTTTTTTACAGTAGTTACGCTGAGGTTGTCAATTGTAATCAAACTGAATTTCCATTAGATTGGATCAATAGAAATTATCTTATCTTATCTTATGAAAAAAAGTAGACAGCAAAATGGAAAAATAATAATTGAAAGAAAATCTAAAACACATCTTTTAACTCTGACATTCTGGAGTCGTCTGGCGAACCTAATAAAGCTGGCGAAAGCGCCCATTATCTTGCACCATTTACCCTGCAGAGCCACCAACGAATCGCTAAGTATATATATTGTAACGAACTTCACTTCTCAGGCCTTCTGCTCACACTGCTTAACATAAACACAACACATCTAACTCAAGAACTTAACGACAAGAGCTTCAATTACACAGTGGCGGTTTAATAACACATACAACACCACAGCCAATAAACACAATTGTCTAAGCTAACTTCAAATGCTTAAACACAATGGAACCTAACCAAAATAACAGTCTCTATATAGCGCGTACATGCTACATTTTCGAAGCCTTATTTTACATCAGTCCTCACTGTCTCTCTCTCCTGGACTCAGTCTCTAACTGTCGAAACACACTGTTAACACACTGCTCCTAGTCCGTCCAAGCTTTCGGGTCGCTTGCGCACAGCACAGGTCACAATAGGGACAGCCGTTGACCTGTGTGACTCGTCGCCTATGCCTGTATCAGTGGGTCTCACACATACACACATTTTAGTTCGCCACTGGAGATGTAACAATATATATATGTATATGTATATATATATATATATATATATATATATATATATATATATAAATATATATACATACACACACACATATACAGAGAGAGAGAGAGAGAGAGAGAGACAATCCATTGACTATTTTTCTTTTTTTTTTTACGCGTTCTTTTCTCCTTTGAGAAATTAAAAACGAGGCTTTTTAAAAAAAAAAAATGACGTCATTCAACTATGCACGTTTTTTTTTCTTCTAATCTCCAAGGTATCTTCCCTCCACATAAACAGTTGATATCCCATGGGTCTGTCACAAGCTATCCGGAAGTGAGGTGGTCTACGGCCAGCTACTTGTCCAACGCCAAGATGAGAACTCTCAAAATGACGTCATGCATTGGTAATTCATCCTTTCCTTTTTTATAATCTCGTGTTTATAAGTATCAACATTACATTGATAATTAAAATGTTTTATTAAAGGGTGTCGATTTCGTTTTCGACCATAATTCATCCTATTGACGCTACAGCCTTTGGATGGCTCTGGCCTGCCACATCCTTCCAGTCAGATCTCTCTTGAGCCTTTCGTTTCCAGTGCCGATCGAATGAAGATATGCGCTAAACACATAGACATAAATAAATATAGACTGAAAAAAGGAAGTAACTTCATGTAACTTGAAAACATGTACGTCTATTGAATTCGGATTTCCGAATTAAGAAAAATTTAAAAATTGCATGATCTTCAGTCTTAGAGATTAAACAAAATTTATAGACATAAAATACAATTGCAATTCACACACACAATTGCAATTCACAAATTTTTGTTTCATAAAACTCTCTTATTGGCCAGTCTATATTTATTTATGTCTATTTCTAAACAGTAATCCCAATTTTTATCTCTACTTTTATTTTCGTGGCAACAAAAATGTGTCATAGGTCTAAATCCAAAGCACTATATCATAAATATCCCAACTAAGGCCGGCAGGCCGCGGGTAATATTTGGCTAGTATATTTATGTATACATATCTATCATTAAGTAGCATTTATTGCCCTTTTTCGAAATCAAACTAAATAATTAATTACCATCAATTAAATAACAAATTGGTTTATTTTATTGATTGCTTCCTGCCTTGTCAGGCTCAATGAATAATTGTGCAAAGTTTAAACTTCATCCGAAAATGAGAAATGGGGAAAAGATATGTTTAGAATTTTTACCAGACAGACGGACGGACAGACAGACGGACAGTTATAAGCTTTGTAAAAAGGTTTACAAATATAAAGGAAGCTATCACAAGTATGTATTATGTAAATTGCTCAAATGTCGCGTGAATAAATGCAGGTCCATTATCGACAAACAGGTTGGTTTGTAGTATTAACGACGTGTTGTTACATATATATATTTTTTTACATGATTTTAAATTAATTCAACAAAATAAAAAGAACATGTAAAGATTTATGAATCATTGTTTTTCAGTAGGCGTTTTTCTCTTGTGCTGGACGCCGTATTTCGCCATCATTCTGTACCACTGGATCGCTAAGTAAGTGGAAGATAGTTTAATTAATAATAACTGTATAGGTGCCTCTCCTTTCATTTTTTTTTATTATGATCTTGACAGATATTATTAAAATCAGCAACAGCATCATTGGCTTTATCATCACAGCAATAGTTATAATTACTATTAAATAAATGTCTACCAGGCGGTGGTTCTCTTAACCCTTCTATACGGCCTTGAGACATGGACACTATATAAAAAACAGCTAAGACTTCTTGAGCGCTTTCACCAAAGATGTTTGCGCTCCATCATGGACATACGATGGCAGGACCGCACTACAAACAGCGATGTCCTTGCGAACGCCGGAATGGACAGTATAGAGGAACTTCTTATGGTCCGACAGCTACGCTGGGCAGGGCACGTATCCCGTATGGGAGACGAACGTATGCCAAAGGCAGTCTTTTTTGGTGAGCTAAAAGGTGGTCGACGTAACAAAAGCGCCCCACGAAAACGCTTCAAAGACCAGCTTAGGCGTCAACTTTCCTTGGCTGGCATAGAAGAGAGCGCCTGGCTGCATGCGGCGTCGGAACGAGACAGCTGGAGGTCACTCACGAAGGCCGCGGGATACACATTTGAGACCAAAAGAAAATCTGCCGCCGAGGACAAACGCAGACGACGAAAAGAAAATCTAAACCGACCACCTACGGACAATGGTTTTGTTTGCCCTGGATGTGGCAAAATATGTAGGTCACAGCTGGGACTGCACGGACACGGGAAACACTGTATTCCTCACTAATCTTCAAATTCGAAGACAAGCCTATTATTATTATGTTATATGTATTATATTTCTTTAAAAAAAAAATAAAAATAAAATAAAATAGATAGACTAGCCTATTATTATTATTTTGGTCAGAGCCATTACCTTCCAAATCATATTTTACACTAGCAATAATCGTCATAACTATTATCAAACATTTTGAGAATTACAGGGATGGCTTTATCATCGCTTGATTATCTTCATTATCATCCCAGCCATCATAATAATCATCTATATCTCAATTATTATAATCATTATCACCATTTTCATCTGAGCTCTAGATCTCTAGAAAGAACAACTTTACTTTTCATAAACAGCATTGGCGTCTTCATTTTTGTTGATCATATCCGTTGTCATAATAACAATTAATTTATTGTAATTTAAACTACAGTCCAGCCTAGAACCTGTTACTTAGTTATTTTTGTCTTACGAGTGTTTTGTGTCTAGGTTTGTCAGTGGAATCGATTACTTAGTGTTTTCTCTACGGCTGTAGAGCTGCGGCTATGAACAAGCAGATTGCAATTATTTAATTTAAAAACAAGATTACAAAGAGAGTTTGTGTGATACACAAACTCAGAGGCGGCCCCCGTCGGAGTCGGATCCCTGTCAGATCCGCCTATTCGCAAGATGTTTCGGATGTTCCTTCTAAGTCCCTGGCTCAATTCCTGTGTGCTCCTATCCTTAAACTATCGCAATATTTCTGAAAGAACAGTAAAGGTTAAATCATATTTTCAAAAGCCTTTAGTGTTTTTTTCTAACCGTGACGGACAGACCAACCAACAGACAAAACGCACAAAAATATGCTTGTTTTATTCTAATGGGGGAACTAAACAATTTTTTTTTTAAATCTGATTTTGTTTTAAATTTAAGAAATTAGTTTAGAAATATGTCATTTCCGGGCTTTACGCTAGTACACGAAAGCCGCTGCTAAAAGTTCATTTTAAAAAATGTGCATATATCTACATGCCGGAAGCATTTCTTATAGTAACATTTCCTCCCTTACATTTACGTAATTGTTTTAGAATTGGTGTTTTGTTATTAAAAAATCGCTTGCATAATTACTTTTATAAATTAAACGGTTTGCTTTTAGAAAACTAAAAGTAGACGTTGCACCTAGACTTTTCAAGCCGCATTTAATGGTGAAATAATATTTTTCGTATCTCT
>JADKLZ010000166.1:26381669-26386669 GCA_021533235.1 Biomphalaria straminea
TTTCTAAAAGCTCAAAATCTAATTTTTAAAAATATTTTATGCAAGCAGTATTTAAAGAGAAAAAACCTAATTAGTATGCAATATAAATGAAACCTAATTTAAGACAATTAAAAATCTAATATACAGCAACACTTTTGTAGTTCTATTTTGTTCAAACCATAGAACTTTTAGCAGCGACAAAGAGAGTTTGTGTGATACACAAACTCAGAGGCGGCCCCTGTTGAGAGATCAAAGCACTGAAGAAGTATATTTCTGTCGTTTATCTTTGATATAATTTTGTTTAAAATGAACTTTTAGCAGCGACAAAGAGAGTTTGTGTGACACACAAACTCAGAGGCGGCCCCCGTTGAGAGATCAAAGCACGGAAGATGTATATTTCTGTCGTTTATCTTTGATATACTTTTTTTTAAATGAACTTTTAGCAGCGACAAAAAGAGTTTGTGTGATACACAAAATCAGAGGCGGCCCCCGTTGAGAGATCAAAGCACGGAAGATGTATATTTCTGTCGTTTATCTTTGATATTCTTTTTTTTTAAATGAACTTTTAGCAGCGACAAAGAGAGTTTGTGTGATACACAAACTCAGAGGCGGCCCCCGTAGGAGTCGGATCCCTATCAGATCCGCTTTGATCTCTCAACGGGGGCAGCCTCTGAGTTTGTGTATCACACAAACTCTCTTTGTAATCTTGTTTTAATCCAGGAAGGGTTGTATTTGAAGTGGTTAAGACACTCGACAATTTCAGATATTTGAGATGAGTAAATAGAGTCTACGAACATTGGTTTTACATTCATTGAAAGTCACATCGATGAAAATAGGATTTTATTTACGGCATTGGTTTAAGGGATAAGGTAGCTGAGTGTTTGAGAGCTTGGTTCTCGAACCTAGGTTTCTGGGATCCAATCTCGGTGAAGATTGCTTTTGTGATTTTGTGGTTTTTTAGGAACACACTTAGTCCACTTAACTCTAATGACTACATGTCTTTAATTGGAAAATTTTAAAGCGGTTGATCGTTGTATTGGCCACATGCCACCCTGCTCATTAACTATAGGCCAAAGAAAAAGGATTGCCTTTACATCATCCGCACTATAGACGCTTGGTCAAAAAGGGGAACTTTTCTTTTTTGCAATTTTCTAGGTATACTAAAGCTATGCTGAAGCAGATATAATAATTGCAAGGTTTCTGATTCCAAAAATTGATGATGAGAGCTGACAAAGACGTTGTCCTGTCTTTTGTAAGTTTTGTTTTCGTCTTCTAGGCCTGGTTCTCAAATGTGTTTCCGGTGAGACTTGTCCAACAGTCTCTTTCAGAGGCCATATGCTGCCCAGTCAACTTTTCTCTATGACAGTCAGGGCGAAAGTCAAGAAGAGTAGATTTAACAGAGCTATGCCATATCAAATTGTTAGGTATAATTAAGTTAAGCTATACCACATGGCTGTGTATATTAATGTTCTCTTGATGTTTTTCTACACTTATTCTTTTTCTGTCTGTTACAGGAATGTTTACAACTACGTTTCGCAAGAAACTCAACCAATGGAGAGAATACATCCATCAGAAACTGAACGGCACAACCACCACTATGACAACCTAGCTATTTCTTTTACTGCTCCTACCACAACAGTATTTCAAACGCTAGAGGTCTAATGACCTCAGAGTTGGCAGCAACACCTTGAGATCAACCAGTATCTACGTTTAACTATCTCCCAGCTCAATGTACGCCATCTTTGGGAGTCATCTTGTTTGTACATTCCCTCAACAGCCAAGCAAAAAGATTTGAGCAGCCTCACAATTTGTAAGACTTTTTGGGGTGAAACTCTGGATAAAAGAGGTTTTGATCCCAGTTGGAGTGTGATCTTTTAATCTTTCTTTATACGAGATGTATATATTGTACATGTACATATTTGACTTTTAATAATGAACATGGGCTTCATATACAGATTACATATCTCGAATAAGCACCAACACCGCACAAGTTCCAGAGTGGGCTTTATAAGGACTTCCTAGCCATTGGAAAAAAATGTCATTTCCAGCATGACTGTCAAAGTTAAATGTCGATACGTCCATTATTATCAGACAGTTAAGAGATGACAAGAAGAATGGACAGAAGATAGAGACAGGTAGAAGCTTGCAATGAAGCTCTTTGTCCTTTGTGTTCGGAGACTTACACAACTGAACACGAAGAATTCTGTAGAGTTTGTTCATCGTTGAGAATATATAATTGAAAACCCAACCTATTTTCATGTTCCTCTACAAATACACTTGTGAGAACATGTTTATGTTTGAACCTAAGTTGTCCTTATCAGAATCTACCGGTGGGTTATTCACTTGCCTTTGAACTTTGCAGATAATAGCTCAGCTCATTCTCATCTGTAAGGAGAGAGATTGTGAAATGTAATGACGCACTGCTTTAAAATATATGTAATAAAAATAATGTAATACATTTTTACTACAAAGCTTATATCGTCTCACGCCGTCTGTCTGTTTGTCCGTCTGTCTGTCTGTCAGTCTGTCTGAATCTTGTTGAACACGATATTTTCGCACTTCCCATTCTCGGATCAATCTGAAACTTTGCACAATTGATCACTGTCCATGAAACTATTTAATTAATTAGTTATATTTAATTCGTTTTGCTTTATGTAGAGATAGCCATAGCTAAGGGATGATAGGCCTTGTGTAGACGAAAATGTGAAAATAACAAATGTCATAAGTAATTGGATGGCTCAGTGGCTAGTACGTCGGATTGATGAGGATTGAGCTCTCGAATTTATACAAAATAAATTCTTTAAACTTGCTTCCATAAAGCCATCAAGGAAACCCTCTCCAAGACCTCCAAGATCCCCCTCTATCCTTCCCTACTTTATTCTCCCCCCTCCCCCCCACCAAACTGTTTTACACAAGCGAACAAGTTAAAAGCATGACATCATGCTAAAGAAAACTAGTGGTAAAAATATTTCCAATCACTCAGATTTATTGGTTTTAGTGTAGTACTACTAGAACGTAGTTACATGATTGATTCAAAAATTAAAATTGTTAGATTTCTACTTAAGAGACGCACAATGATTTAAAAAAATATTTTTGATAATTTATCTTGTTCATTTTTTATCTAGACAGACTTATTTTTTTTGCCGCAGAATTTTTGGCTTATGCCATGCTAAATACAAAAGAGCTTTGTGAATCGGTTTATCGTAATCAGATTCATTATAGCGAGTTACACTATATGTTTGAAATGTTATATACAATGAAGAGTACTTCTTTTCTTTATCGATGTGTTTATATACTGGCCTTTTTACTATATTTATATTGTATATGCTGAATAAAAGATTCTTTTGCTATGTGTATTTTAAAAGCTTTATTTGTTATTGACGTAAAAATAGTTTCTCAGGATATAAACGAACAGGGATACATTTAAATCTACAAAGTTGAACATAGCAAAGCGAAACTAGGAACCCCCCCCCCCCCCTTTGTGGACTGCTAGCACCAGAATGCTAGTAGACAACAAACTGCTTTAGACATATACGATTTAAAATTAGAAAAAAAAATTGAAGTAACTTGAATACAATGTTTTTAAACAATGCTGAATAAAAATTGTATTACAATTTATGTGATTGTAACATGAGATGAAAGGAAATGAATGTATATTTTAAAGAAATCTAACTCACTATAAAAACACGTCTTTACACCCTGGTATTCTGAATCTTCTGGCGCACCCGAGACAGCGCACGACAGCGCCTCTTATATTGCATCCTTCGCACTGCATAACCACCAACCAGTTGCATACCTTTTCTCACCGTCACCATAGCAACACAATCTCACTTTGTAACACAACTTCTCGTGGATGGTTTAGTCACTTAAGCTGTACTCAATGAACTTGTTATCTTTCTCTAATCCTAAAACAGGTTCACCTCAAGAATAAGTTAATAGCAGAGATAACATTGTAATTTGACAACAGACAATGGCAGTTTTAAAGACACAAGGGGTATTTTCTTAGGCAAAGAAAAAAACTCATCAAAGACAACTCAGATATCACATTATTTTTTTTGTTTTTCTCTATAACTTTAATGTTTCCTTCCGGTTATAATTTCCTTCTCTCTTCTCTCTCTTCTCTCTCTTCTCTCTCTAGCTCATAAATTAACATCTTTCTTGTTTGATGCCCAACATCAAAGGAAAGATGTGTACAAGGTCAAGAATTTGATTATTCTCAGGTGAAACGTATTTTAGAAAGATTACAGCCAACATTGTCTTTAAATGCCGTCCTTGAATACATAAAATGTCATTGACGTTTAGACAATTGATTGAAAGTAAAATTTCCCATAAACCATCTAAAAACTTAAATCAACGTTCTAACCCTCAGTTCCAGTCTCAGAAAGCACTATTTAAGTCATTGGTTACTATGAATGCATGACGCGTAGGATGTAATCATCTTCTTTTTTGAAGTAACGTCTGTATTGTATAAGATAAGATAAAATTCCGGTTAATGAAATCCTTTCAGGACGTAATCATTTACATCTTATTATAACTGGCGGGTCTGATTAAATTATGTTATCTTCTACTATAAGACGGTCTCAGTACTTTAGGATTCGAATTAGTGTCGCAACGATTTGTATTTATGCTGTCTCTCCACCCTTCCGTCTGTCATTCAAAAAAGCTAAAATGCGTATAGATATTAATGTAGTAAAAATACACTCAACCACACTCAACTGATACATTTGGTCTTCTAAAAAGTATCCCTTATATTTCAAATTTAACATGCAAATCTATTTTGTTATATAATTCGATTTATAAACAAATATGCAAGAAAAGTGATGGCATTTTTGTTTTAAAAAGAAATAACTTATTTCAATTATACAATTACACCAGTTACCCCATTTTATAATGTGCCAATATATTTATATTTACATCAGAAAGATATTATGCAAAACATAGTCATCCACATTTCAAGGTATTATTTTTTTTCGCGCAGTGATTTCATAATTCCAAAAATTCTAGTATAGATTAACGTTTTT